>JAMCCL010000301.1:0-44221 GCA_024516035.1 Bactericera cockerelli
TTACAGCTAAATATTTTCCTCGATGAAAAGGTGAAGTGGAATAGAATAGAATATACCATTTTTTTTTTTTTTTTTTACTGCTGAGGTAAGACCTTTACTCCAGCAGATAACAATCAAATTAACTATGGGAATCTTCTCCATGAGAGTTAGGATTATAATGAAATACCACACTGGTATAAATAATTATTTTCCTTTTTTTGACTCTCTAGTTCTAACTGTATAGAAGTAACCTAATTTTTTTCTTCATTTAACTCTGTGCTTTTCTTTGAACTCTTCAGTAAGTTCTTGATATGCTAAAATATTTTCCCAATCTACTTTGTCCTTAAATTCTTCAATAAATGTCTCACTCAGTTTTTGATACGCAGAAAGAATTTTCCAATCTAAAAGGTAGTCAAGCTCTCGTATCATATATTCACTCAAATGTTGATAACGGGACACGACTTCCTTGTTTTTGTACAGCTTTGATAAATTGTTTCGTAAAAAACTCATGACTCAGAATTTGATGTTGAAAGATAAGTGACCAATTGAGGTACTCAGAATATCTATACATAAATCCTTCTGATAGTAGAAAATGTTTGGATATATTATTCCAGTTAACATTATGCAAAAGAAGATTTAAATTGTTGAATGTTTTGGGTTTCTGATTTTCTCCATTCTTTGATGAAGTTGAGTACTGGGATAAGATACTCCAATCTTCTTCACTGATCAACGACATTTTGGCTTCTATTTTAATATTTCTATCACCCTTTTATTTATACTATTCCTCTTCTAGAGAGAATAAAGGAGAACAAAGGAAGT
The DNA here is from genome assembly GCA_024516035.1 of Bactericera cockerelli. Taxonomy (NCBI): domain Eukaryota; kingdom Metazoa; phylum Arthropoda; class Insecta; order Hemiptera; family Triozidae; genus Bactericera; species Bactericera cockerelli. The sequence continues at coordinate 799 of JAMCCL010000301.1, forward strand.
GAATCAAATGTTCATTCTTTGAAACTCAGTTTCTCTCTGCTATTCAAACAGTTCACTTCTCTTTGAACGTTCCTTTTTTTCTTTCTAATTATTGAAAATAATTCTAATGTCCTCTTTAAATAATTCATCACCTGCGTGTAAAATAGAAGGTTGTGAGTGTTATAAACAAGAAATCCCTTTACACTTACTGTATTGGTTGTCCCATCAGGGGATTGATCTCAAGCCTTTGTTTCAGAAACCTTATATACACCGGAAAAAACAATATAAATCGATAAGTGAAGCCGTTCATCCTACAGTTCAAATTACAGCTTCTGAGCAATCTTTAGTTACTCCAACAAAAGAAGTCAAAAACTCACAAAACATTTTGCAATCTGCAACCCAAGATTTGAACTCCAATGTGAATGTAATGGATGAATTTTTATCCTGGAATGTTGTACCTAATGTAGAGACAATTAATAATAATTACTGTGGCATTAGGCGGAATATGCCTTATAAAATTCCATCAACAAGGAAGAATGTATAAAAAGAGTTTCTAAATAAAAATGTATATTACCTCATCTAGAAAATTATTTTTTCTTCTTTTTGTATTATGAACACTGATTCTAAGAGAAGTTTAGTACTAGAACTACATCAATCAGCTAGGAAATTTTATCCTCGAAGGAAAATAATTTTAAAAAGTATCTCAGACCTTTATCAAGTTGATCTTGTTGAAATGATTCCACATGCTAAAGAAAATGATGGTTATAAGTATATACTTACTTGTATTAACTGCTTTTCAAAAATGGCATACTGCGTTCCATTGAAATCAAAAACTAGTACAGAAGTAGCTTATCAAATGGAACATTCAATACTATCAACATTACCAAAGTATCTACACCCAAAACATGTTCAATCTGATATGGGAAAAGAATTTTATGGTGCTCCATTCCGTGATCTAATGAGCAAATATAAGATCATTCATTACTCTACATATTCAATAATAAAAGCTGCAATTGTGGAGCGATTTAATAGAACGTTAAAAAATAAAATGTGGATTGAATTAAATGTACAAGGTTCTTACAGATGGGTGGATATTCTACATAACTTGGTACTAGAATATAATAATAGTAAACATCGCACTATTGGTATGCGTCCCACAGATGTAAATAAGAAAAATCAACATTTTGTAGCAATGCGATTAAATAAGGTAAAACAAACTTTATTTAACAAACCTAAATTTCAAGTTGGACAACTTGTACGAGTATCAAAGTTAAAACATATGTTTGAGAAAGGATACAAAGCAAACTGGAGTTATGAAGTGTTTAAAGTCGTGAGTTATAGTACTACGTTTCCCAGGGTTTACCATTTGCAAGATTTAAAGGGGAATTCTATTAAGGGATGTTTTTATGAACAAGAATTACTCCATGCTAAAAATGCAGATCTTTATCTCATAGAAAAAATCATCAAACGTAGAGGTAATAACGTTCTAGTTAAATATCTTGGGTTTGGAGATGAAGAAAACCAATGGCTACCAATTTCAGAAGTGAAATAAGAACAAATATATTAAGTAATAAAAAAAAAACAAACCTTTATTTGGAATAAATCACTAATTATTAAATGTTCAGAAATGATTTTAAACATACAAGACAATAATAAAAAGGAAAAACTTAGTAATACATAGTGAAAATATTGTATTTTTAATATTTTTTTTTTGATAAATACATATTTATTTATTTATAAAAATAACAATAACAATAACAAGTAGTGCATTATTTAGACTATCAACTTAAGCCCTAGATTGAACAGGTACTACGGAGTAAAATAAAAGTTACAAGCAAGTAGAAAAAAAAAATCAATGATACTATAACTCATAACTAGCTATTAATGCACTGCTGAAATAATTCATCATTCACTATGTGGGGAGGAAATTTAACATAGTATGATCTCAACAGCTCAGGTGGACAATGTTTTAATAGCAAACTTACAGGAAGGAAATAAATATCACTATCACATAAAGAAAATAATCCATCTCGACTGAACTTATCAATTGCATTGTTGATGTATTCTGACGAGTGTTGGAATATCATTTTTAACCAACTTTTCAGAACTTTAACATTCAACGTACTGAAATTTTCTAGAGGAAATCCACTCAGTTTAGATTTCAGTGATTTCAAATTTGGACAGTTTATAAGTTCCATATTGTAACATATTTTTTTTTCAAGAACAGAGTTAAGGAATGTTGCTTTTTCGTGTCCTTTCACCATAATTTCTTTGGCTTTATGAAAAATATTTATTATGATCTTTTTGATTTGATTATATTCGATGAATCCATCATCCCAATCAATATGATGAACATTTTTAGTGAGATACTGAGCCTCATGTCTTCTATAAGGACTTAATTGGTGAAAAGGAAAAGGTGGTTTGAATATAAACTGCTCAATTGTATCACTGTATAGTTTAGTGAATGTTAAACACTTTAAAATTAGTTCTTTATTACAATCACCACGAAAAAATTGAAGATCACATATATAAGTATCTTCCATTTTTTTTTTTTATAATAGCACAAAGAAATTTAAGCAAATTTATGATGGAATAACAGCGGTTGACAAGTTAAAACATTAACAAGAAAAGGAGACACTCCAGACAATGCTTATGAAGTACTAGTGATGATATCATGTCTGCTTCTATTTATATGTGAATCCCTACTCTATTTTGTAATGTCCATATGCTAACGTATGCACTTTATCAGGAAGCAAGTAACGCTTGTCATCAAAAGGAGACAATGCAATTTTCTTCACTGTTTTCATTCTTAATAAGTGGTTTTTACTTTCAATTGTTTCAAATTTAACACGAGTAATAGTCTCATTAAAAAGAGAATTTCTATATGTCACAAAATTCATTTCATTTAAACAAGTATAAGGAATTCCTTTACCTACATTTTTGTTATTTTTGTTCTTGGTTATAAAAGAATACATTTTAGCTTTCAAACCTACAAACTTTACAATAGGATTGGTCGGTGACTCATCTTTAAATTTTCCCAGAACTTTTTTGTTGTCTTTGTTGTACAAGTAGTGAGATGAAGGGTAATTTGATGTGTCTAATGTTTCTGATATATCGATTAAATCACAATAGAGGTCATTAGTTTTAACATGAAGAAGAAGTGAGTCAGTGTCTGTCATACACAATGCCATGTTTTCCCCAAATTTTCTTTTTAATGTGTGATAGTAGTACTGGTACATTATTAGTTTTGAAATTTCTAAAGTTACCATACCAGCGTAGATAGGAGAATTTAGAAGAACTGAGGTTTTTATTGAAATTATACCTACTAAATCTTTATCAAAAATTGAAAATTGTTTAAAGGATGGTTTTCTGATATAACATGTAGCGCTAGTCTCACTAGTGAGAAGAGTGAAGTTTTTATAACGTCTTTTATTGAGTAAAGTGCGTCCATAGGTTGCATTTGAACAGAGTTTAAACAAATTTTCTTCAAATTTTGATTTTGCTAGCGCCCTCTTTTGTGTGTTGAAGTCAATGAATGGTTTCATCCACGGGGATTGATTGAATTGTATAATACGATGAACCTTTGTCACAATCATACCGAGTTTGATGTAAAGTTTAAGATTTCGATAGTGAACAATATAATTTAATTTTGGTTCAAGTGAAGCAATCAACTTTTCAGTTGGAACGTATTTTTCTCCCAAAGTATTTAGAAGTTGATTTTGATAGTGAGAAAGCTTGAAATGTTCAATTTTACTTTTTGTTGGGGCCAATGGAAAATCATTCATATAATCATGTAAATCCTCTGGCACATAAAGATCAACTTCACAAATATATCCTATATCAGAATCATCAGGTGTAGATATCACCTCATCAAACATACCAATATCAATAAATTTGAAGTCTTTGTAAGGTAAGAAGGATGAAAGAGCAGCCCCATAAAGATTATTACAGTCAATATATAAGATTGCAGATTCATTTTCTTTAGCCTCTGCATACCGTGTTGGAATAACTGCTACACCTCCTCTAATTCCTTCTTCAAACATTAAATAAATATCTGGGTCTGAAATTAGTTCTAACTCTACTTTAGTCATTTTCAACATACTTGACCAGACAAATGCTGGTAAACTAACAAATGAAATCGGATCTTGTCCATAAGTTTGTAACATTGATGAGCGAAAATTTTCAAATATGTCAGCCAACAATAGGGTATCACATTTGTTATAAATATCTTGATAATCCCCAAGAGTATTACATTGAAAAGTATTCCAAACTAGTTTTGCATGTGCATAGTCTTCTTCAGTTATATCAGATTTCTTGATATTATTATGGAAATTAATTTTTGGTGGTAAAGCTGTTTCTTGTAGTTTTTCATAGCTGGTTATGTAAGCATAAGGGAAAATTCCTTTCCTGGTGAGGAGATTGAAATGATTTTCATTTGGATAGTAACTTTGCATTATTTTCATTTCATTTCGTTCTAAAGTTGCTGATAAAGTATCAAGTGATGCATTTAAAAATTGTAGTGAATCAATGAAATCAATATTTTTTAAACTGAAAGATAAATACTTTTCAATTGTTTGTGGAATACATTTAAAATCTTTTGGATTTTCAATGAAGGGTGCAATTTCTTTTATAATTAGATGAGAATCAAAATTTTTGAGGTTGTGAAATACTACAGGTACTCTAAATTTTGTGTGAAATTTTTCATTGCATTCACGATGAGCAGCACCTCTGAGTCGCCCTGGTTTATTGTTTTGTGATGGTTTTGTATGAGGAAACTCAAAATGATAGTGGTCAGCAACGCGTGATTTTGGGTGAGTGTTGTCAGTGATTGTAGTATCGAAAGATTCCTCACAAATATGACAGTGAGTGCTTGCCAAATACCGTTTTTTATCTTCAACTGTCCATGTTATATTTTTATGATCTATGCGAGAATTTTGAAATGACTTTACATCTGCTAATAGTGTTTTTAAAAATGATTAATAACATTTTCTTTTGCTCTGTATTCCCTCAATATTAAGGGAGTTTGAGTGTCATCAACTATTACATACGCATAAGATGTAGCACTTAATTTACCATCAACACTCATTGTTTCAAAATCACTGTATATAGCAATGGGTTGTTTAATTTTTTTATTAAATGTATCCCATTTTATGATATTATTTGATTTAGAAGGAAATCTCGTAACTTGTGGTGAATTATTTTTACATCTCTCGAAGTGTTTTTTATATGCAGAGTCATATCTGAATTTGTTTAGACAGTAATCACATATAAAAATAGGATATTTTAATTTGGGAAACAGTACATGTTTGAACAGTTGATTTTTATTTTTTATCAATAAAAAATGTGAAACTTCATTATTTGTGATTAAAAGTAGATCAATGTGATGGTTATGATTTCGTGAAGTTGAAACATGCAAAGGAAATATTTCTTTATTTTCAAATCCAAAAATTGAAACAGAAAGATTTGGGTTCCGCCTTTCAAAAACTTTTATCTGTTTGACTTCCATCGGGAAATTCAGGTGTGTGAAGTCCACATCATGTGTCATTTTTTGATAGGTTTCAACATTCACATCATTTAGCTGAGATATACCAGCTAGGATACAATACTTAAAACAGAACTGATCATGTTTATTTTTAATGTTTAATATGGATTCACTGACTTTTTTATTCTTTAGAATAGATGGAGTAGCTAACCAACTTGCTCCAGATAAAGGATTATGTTGAGCAATATGTAAATCTATCCGTAAACATTCATGAAAAATCCACCCTGAGCCTAAGCTTGTAAAGAGTTCAATTTTTTCATTCAAAATGTTATATGTCTTAGAAAGACATATTGCAGAATCAGTGTAGGCATAAGCCGTTTCCAAAGGAGAAGAAAACACTGGATAAATCCATGCTTCTTCTTCATTACTATTGATTTTATACATAGATACTTGAACACATATGTACCATTTGATACCTAGTGACAAGTTTGATTCAGAAGTTATGTAATGAGTTATAGTATCTTTCATTTCATAGAGAAAAACTTTTCGAAAATCACTACTTGAAAATTTTGAAAATTTGATTATCTTAAACTTACCCTGAAGAGCAATTTGAATTTCACTTTCGTTTGAGTTTCTCCAGCAAACACTTTTGTGTTGATTAAAATAGTAGGTATTCAAAAACTTTTTTCCACAATCAGTACATAATACAGAAGAATGTTTGCTCTGATGTAAATGCTTTTTCATCACTTCAGAATCTCCAGCAATAAACCTACAATGAGAGCATTTTTTCTTCTTTTTACAATGCACTTCATGTCGTTTGAAATTATTTTTTGACTTGTACTTCTTACAATACTTGCAAATATATTTACAATGTACTTTATCCAATGACTTGATTTCATAGTCATTACAGTTTTTGTTTGATTTTGAAAATTTTACCCTTCTGCAAAATTTTTGGTGTCTCATATAGGAACGATAATTAATTGTTTTGTACTTCGCACAAAATTTGCACTGATGAAAAATGGGATGTTCTTCGTTAAGATGATGGATTAGTTGTTTTTTCCTCATTGTCTTGAATGAGCAATGATAACATTCCATTTCAATAGTATTTATATAAAATTATTGCAAATTTTCAAAACTAGGTCCTTTACAGTTGATATTCACTCAAACTCTTGGATGACTTTTGAAACACACAAGAAATCCGTGAGATGTGATGTTTGAAGTTTTATAGCATTTTTGGAGATATAATAGGGTAAAACGACTCGAATCATTGTTTCACTTGTTTCTTTGATTTCCTGTAACAAAATATTACCCATACAATTGATTATTTTTTTAAAGATGTAATTTTGAATAGAAAAATAGAAAGAAGTATAATAATTATACTTACATCGTTGAATAGGTATAAGTTACTCAGTACTAAAGACATTGATTCCATATAATGTGGAGAGTTTATTCCGAAGTATACAACTGTTCGTTGTACAGTGAGTTTACTCTCATATGATCTGAAATTGAAAATTTAATATAAAAAAAACAAGAGACTTAATATAAAGGTGCTTACTACCCATACTTTATTCTATCAAATTTCTCTCTCTAAGTTCTTCTAATATAGAAATTATTTCATTGTTATGTCCACTGTGTCCTGCTAATTTTGATGCGTGTAATAATTCCAATCTTGTTACTAACTCATTTGGATCATCAAAATAAACAAATTCTTTTTTCTTATTATTCTCATCCATGAAAATACCACGTCCACTTAGATATTGAATTGATTTGAGTGTTGCCAATTTTCTATCTGCAGTAAACAAAGCTTCATTTGCAATTTTCTTATACATTCTCTCATCCATGTTCGTTACAAACTTTTGGTCTGGTTGCTTCATGAATAAAAGTTCATTCAATCCTCGAGTTAGCCGAAATTTTTGTCCATTTATTTCGAGTGCTTTATATGGTGTTTGAACTAATTTTACAGGTATTTTATTCAATTCATACCTATTATTTTTTAAGCTTATACCAGTTGCATTGTCAATCTTCTCATCACGAATGTTTAATAAGTTTAAATAGTAATCCGTGTTACTAAGAGATTCCTTTTTATTAGGTGTTGATATTTTTTCAAAATTTTGAGGTGTCTGTTCATTAAAATTTTCAAATCCTGAAGAAAGATCTCCTTTGATAGGTGCTGAAGAGGGATCTTGCTCTAAAAATGTTTGATCAGAAATTGAGTTTGAGGAATGAGGTAATGTGAAATCAAATTTACCATCCCACTCAGGTGTCGTTATTCCTGGATTAATTTTAGCTGTTTTCGCTACATACATTTTTGGTGAATTCAAAATTTTTCTTACTCTCTCCTCACGAGCTACCATATCTTCTCGTGATGTTCTTGGAGAAGATGACAACTGTTCCATTTTAAATCTTTGTTTTTTCGCACTTTCTAGAACATCATGAGCTTCATTAAGTAATCTTTTTCTTACAATGTCTTCACTCAAACTTTTTTTTTCGTTTATTTTTACCATTTTTTCTAAGGGTTCTCTCAAAGGTTTTAGATAAAGATCAATGTCCTGCTCGAAATTATTTTTTCCTATTTTTATTTCTAAAGTTTTTTGACGAATTGCTCTCTGAAATTGTTTAATCTTCTTAGCAATTGATATGTCATGGCTTAAGTTTGACTTGTTCATATTAAATGTCCTTTTCCTCTATTGTAGGAAGAAATTTATATGTTTCTGAAATATTTATCCAACCCAAACCTGAAACGACCACCTTGTAAATCACTTTCCAAGTCTATGCAGAGAAATGAAAACTGATTTGAATTCCAGCAGACTCTACATAATTCACGAAACTTTTCAAAACTCATATCTGTACTCACAAAATCAGAGTAGACATGTTTCAAATTTAAATCATCCATTTTATATATAATTACAAAGTTTGCATTGTCTCGAATGAGCTGTTTACTTATAGCGGAATATGTTTGGGCTAAGAAAATTGTGTCGCATAGATAATGCCGTCCTCTAGCAAAATATTCTTTAATATTATTTTGTTTGTCACAAATTACATCATCAAAAATAATTAGTGAATTTTTTTTTACTAAAGATGGTGAAACAATGTCTGTATTATTATCGTAAGAAAAAAACGATACATAACTTTTTAATCCATTCATTATTTCTCTTAGAAGAATATATTTAGGTTGGTTCAAACTTTTTGAATACAAATAAATATTTTCAAATTTTAATCCATTAGGATGAGTTATTAAAGACATTAATAAGTTAGTCTTACCGCAGTTAGATTTACCACAAATAATGGCTCTAATTGTATTTGGAAATAGCATACCATGTCTCTGTCTTCCCTGTTTATTTTGCTCAATATCAAAATTATTTACATGAAATTTTTGTTTGAATCGTTGTAGTTCCATTATAAATAGCAACGTTCTACATCAAAGTGTACTATTGTAATGAGAATTAAGAAGAGCAAAGGTCTTATAAATACAGCTATTGATAAATTACCCCTAGAGCTACACATCCCAAAATATAATTTTTGCGGTCCAGGAACTAAATTAGAAGAACGTTTAAAAAAAAATCAGAAAGGTATCAATCCTCTTGACGAAGCGTGTAAAGAACACGATATTGCTTACAACAACCCAACATCCAACCGGAGAGAAGCAGATCGAATCCTAGAAAACGCAGCATGGAATCGTGTTAAAGCTAGTGACTCAAGTATTCCAGAAAAAGTTGCAAGCTGGTTGGTAACAAACACAATGAAAATGAAAAGGAAAATTGGAGCTGGAATCCAAAGACAAAGAACAACAACATTGAAAAGAGCTATAACAGCCGCTAAGAATGTTGTAAAAAACTCTAAAGCTAAAACTATTAACACATTAACAAAACAAGCATTACTTGCAGCGAAAAAGGAACTGAGAGGTAAAAGAGTAATCGGACATCCTCGAATTCTAAAAGTTCCAAAAATATCGGGTGGATTTTTACAAGCTGTAATACCGATTTTAAGTGGTTTGAGTGCTCTTGGATCTATAGTTGGAGGAGTGTCTGGAATTGCTAAAGCTATTTCTGATTTTAATGCTGCAAAAACCTCTAATAAACCAACAAAAATTACAAGTGGTCAAGGTCTTTATATAAAACCATATAAACAAGGGTTCGGAATTATTTCAAAAAACTATTAGACTTGCCTCGAAGACCTTTAACAAATGTTGACATTGTTAAAATGGTAGCAAAACTTAAACTACCATATTTTCGAGGTGTATTTTGCTTAGACACATTACCTAGAAAAATAAATGAAAATGAATGTGCTATAATAAATTTGAATAGATCGAACCAGCGTGGTAGCCATTGGATTGCTTTTAGTAAAAAACGGAACACTGTTCACTACTTTGATAGTTTTGGAAATCTGAGACCACCTACTGAACTAAGGAACTATTTCGGACAGTCTAAAATTCTATATAACTATAACCAAGAACAATTTTTTGGATCAGTCAACTGTGGTCATTTGTGTTTGAATTTTCTTGTGAAACAATATGAGTAGTAGGATTTTTCATCTAACAAGTAGTAAACCTGAAATCGTATGTCAGATATTTCCTCCCTTACAAGTATCATCTGATGCTGTAGTTGGTCTTACTCACTTTCAAATTTACAATAGTATACCTAATGTCGATGATACAAATAATGTTTTTTCGTATGAAGATGATATTAAGAAAGTTTACATAGACATAACTATTCCAGTAGGTACTTATGAACTTGGTGATTTAGAGACTTATTTAAAAAATCAACTTGGCGATGAAAATATTTCAATTAAACCAAATACGAATACATTAAAATGTGACTTTTATTGTAAATACAACGTTGATTTTAGCAAACCTAACTCCATAGGAAAACTTTTTGGGATGAATTCTAATATATATAATGCTGCTTCTGTTGTGGAATCAACAAAACCTATTCAGATTTCGAAAGTCAATACAATTCAAATAAAACTCAACATTGTCAGTGGATCATATATAAACGGTGTACCATCTAACTGTTTGTATAAATGTTTCATTTCAACACCTCCTGGATTTAGAATTGTAGAAAATCCTCATAATCCTATATATTTACCAGTGAATACAACAGAAGTAGACATTTTACAAGTGGAACTCACAGATGAAAGAGGAAATTTAATAAACAACCGGAACGAAGAGTTTTCGATCGAATTACATCTGAAATTATGATAGTTATCAGTAGTGGAAAAATACATAAAAGGAAGAATTTCTGTAGAAAAATAGTTAATATTAAAAAACTTGTGAAGCAAACAAGACAAAAACGAAGACCAAGACAAACTCTCACAAAAAGGAGTAAAAATATTTTAAAAAATCTTGGATATAGTCTAAAATGAATAATATTTTAGATATTACTAGCAAAGTTAATTTCGATGAGTCAATTGTTCGAAGCCAATACTTTACTTATGCACCATACACATCCATAACGGTTGACGCAGCAGATAATATTATAATTAGTATAAACCAAGAAAACGTTTATTTGTTGATATCTGACTCTGCAATCTATTTAGAAGGTCAAATTTTGAAATCAGATGGATCAGCATTTACAAACAATGCACCAGAATTTATTAACAATGCAATATGCTTCTTGTTTGATGAAATTCGTTTGGAAATGAATGGAGTAGAAATTGATTCTTGTAAGAATGTGGGTGTAACTTCATGTATGAAAGGTTATGTATCATATTCAGAAAATGAAATGAAAAAGTTTGCTTGCACTGGATGGAATAATAAAAAAATTAAACACACAGATAACAGTTTTTGTGGTTATATCCCACTTAAATTCATATTGGGATTTGCTGAAAATTATGAAAAAATCATACTTAATCAAAAACTAGACTTGATTCTCTGTAGATCTAAGAATACGAAAGACGCTCTTTCATCAACAACAGTATCTGAAGCAAAAATATCTCTAAATAAAGTAGTTTGGCGTGTACCTCATATCAATGTGAATGATACAATTAAGTTGCAGTTGCTCTCACATTATAAAAAAAATATTCCTATCAATATTGCTTTTAGAAAGTATAATCTTAATTACTATCCCAATATTCCACAAACAAAAGAAGGGAACTGGCGCATAAAGACAACCAACAGCTTAGAACGTCCAAGATACATACTGTTTGGATTTCAGACTGCAAGAGATAATGATATGAGTAAAGATTCATCTAAATTTGATCATGTAAAACTGAAAAATTTAAGAGTATTCTTGAATAGTGAAGCTTTTCCGTATGAAAATTTAAATCTTGACATTCCAAAAAATAAGTACATTCCTTTGTATATGATGTATTGTGCATTTCAAGAAAGTTACTATGGTAAAATTTCAGAGCCCTACCTAAACTATGAAAAGTTTATTGATGATGCACCACTTATTGTTGTTGATACTAGTCGTCAATCAGAACTTTTTAAATACAACTCTACAATAGATATACGAGTTGAATATTCTTTAGAAGAAAATTGCCCTGAAAAAACAGTCTTGTATGCTTTGATAATTCATGATTGCTTACTTCAATTAAAACCATTGACTAATATTATACAAACAATTGTATAGTGTAATAAATACTTATAAACCATTGCCTTAATTTAAAAAATCTCTCTAAATAATTTATATAATCAAATTTCTTTTCAATAATTCAGATACCACACAAATTCTACCTAATGTACTGATGTTTCACTATATATTAGCTTTCAATTTGATCATAAATATAGTAAGTAAAATGGAATCATCAAGAAACTATTTTGGAGAGTCTGGTTATAACCATGTAGTAAAAAATACTTTGAAACGACACTTAAAAAAAATACACCAGAATAATTCGGGTGAACCATCACATTCAAAGAGCAAAACATCAAATGATAGTGAAGAACTAACATCATTCATTAATGAATTCCCTAGGAAGAGTCATATCCAAAAATTATCTTTATACCTTACTCCTCTGTCTACTACACATGAATTAGTACGAAAGTTAAATGAAAATAAATTTGTAACTGAAGAATATGCAGAAAAGAATTTTCCAACCGTGTCAAAATATGAAGAAGAAAATATAAAGACCTACAATAAGTGTCTTACTGAGATAGAAAATGCTTTTAAAATATTGAAAAATGAATTTAAGAAGAATAGTGAGCGTAGTACATCGTTATATGCTCAGAGACAGTCTCTTGAAGATTTTATAAGTGAAGTTGATGAAAAAGAAAAAAAGTTGAACACGATTATAGATGAATTTAAAGAGAGTCAATTGGAAAAAATGGAAAAATTAACAACACTTGTAAATTCATTACTTGATTTAAAACAAGATTATGAAAAGAATGTGAATAGTTTCAATGTATCGATAAATGACTTAAAAAAAGAAATAAAATCAGTGGATAAAAAAGCTTTGTATTCTTCTACATTCAATAATTACAAGAGGACTCATGAATCAAATTTTATAACTAAAGTTGAATCAGAAGAAAAAAAACTCAAGGATGAATTAGTCAAAATTATTGAAGAAAAGATAAGGTACTTTTTAAATAAAGAACAAAGCAATAGAAAATTTCTCATTGAAGAAAAGGTTCCTATAACAAAACACTAAACTAACCTCAATGGCTCGATCGATAAGGCGGTGGAATTGTAATCTGGAGATTGGTGGATCGAGTCCCAAATTAAGCAAAAATTTTGTAATTCTGATATCATGATTTCGACAAACACAAATATGATTTTATTTTTTCATTATTTGAACAGTTACTATTATGTACTTACTTCTTTTGAACCAGAGGATGCTGTTCTTGTTCTTGTCGTGATTTCCTTATTTCTGCCTTTTTTAACTTCAATTTTAAATAAAGATTAATATCTTTCTCTTTCAATGGTTTCCATTCAATGTTTTTGATTTTGTAGTCTATCTCCTCCTCAAACTCTCCTTGCAATAGACGTTCAGTAATTGTTTCTCTTCTAATCAAATAGGGTACATAAACTTTTATCGTCTCACCATCAATTTCTATCTGAAAAAGAACAATGTATGTAAATCTGACATTTTTCAATGTAATTTTTTGAATTTTCTACCGAATTCTAGCCTGGACCTCTTTAATACTAACTCAGTATGATACTCAATAAAATCAAAGGAAAAAATACCACAGAAAAGTACATTATCTAAACATTTTTTTTTTTTTTTTCTTCTTTAATTTTGTCAACAAAAAAAAATGGTCGAACTCTAATCATTTCTCTATGAAAGCTATATAAAGTTACTTAAGCTGGTACTCACCTTACATGATCGAATTTCCATTTTGAGCGTAAGCTCCATCAGTTTCAGATCTTGTACGTTATTTATTTCCACTTCAAAAGTACAACTCATTTTTTCGGATATAAATTGAGTGGTAGATTACTTGATTGACAAGTATGAGATTGAGACAACAATGATGTTATGTAAACAATAACATACCATTTATATAACAGAGTAAAATGCTGACAGCGCCTTTTGTTTTGTCTTGAAGTCAAATTAACCCTGTGTACCAAAGCATTATTCTTGCTGTTCCTACCCATTTGTTGTTCATGATGACTGTTGTCTCGAATTGCAGAGGTCTAAGGGTTTCATTTTTTTATCATTCAACTAATATTTTCTCCTTAATAATCTAAATAATACACTACTAAATAATGCACACTTTTTTAAAATCTAACAAATCCAAATATAATAAGGTTTATAAATAAAGGGTCACTTGTTAAGAAAGAGGGTTAATTTTTTTTTTTTCTTCTTCTTCATTGTTTTAATTTTTTTTTCCGCGAAAACTTCTTTAACTTGTCAAAATTCGAGGAATAGCAACTGCATTCTGCAACATTAGCAATTCATAGAGCTTGCTCGCTATGGTGGAATTTGATTACTCCTGTAATATTCATCTGATAAGAAATATAGAGGGTTGACACAAACAGCAGTTGAGTGGTCTAGCACTCGTATGTAGTACATAGGTTAGTGTGGGGAATTGTGAGTTCCAATACCGACCTCAGTAGCTTTAGCTTCATTGATAAGGTGGTGAACTTGTAATCCGGAGGTCGATAGTTTAAATCCCATGTTAAGCAAATGCTTAGTGGAGCGAGTTTGAGTAAAACTGTATCACTATTGTGATTAACACAAATTCAATAACTTCTTTTGTGAGTTTCAACCTTAAATCTTATGAAGCTAAGTAATGTTGAGTCAGATAGTGTCAAGAGTAAAATTGCCAAAGGAATAATTTCATATCAGTAAATTAGTAACTAAGTAATGAAAAAAGAGTTTTTTTTCCACTCTGTATACCTATTAAATAGCATGATGTAACTTAATATTAAAATGTCATCAGATTTTTCGTTTGATGGTAAAATAAATCGGTTAATTCTACGCAGTTGGAATTACACATCCACCGAGAAAACTATGAAATTATGTATGTTGAATGTTAAATCTTCAATAAAACTAGAAATAAAATATAGTCAAGTAAGAGTTTAGAGCTTCTACTTCTAGACATCTAGTTCTCAGGTTCAATTCCCACCTGGGTAAATTTATGAAAAAACTCCTAAGTCCAACAAACCTTGAAGAAATATAAATGTGAAGCATTAAAATTCAACTCTCATTGAGGAGATGTGAAATCATGAAAACCACTTGTGGGTACAAAAGAAAAAACTTACTATGAAATCATGTACCTATGTTAAACGTTAAATTTCAATAAAACTAGAAATAAAATATAGTTAAGTAAGAGGTTAGAGCTTCTATACTTCTGGACATCTAGTTCTCAGGTTCAATTTCCACCTGGGTAAATCTATGAAAAACTCCTAAGTCCATCGAAACTTGAAGAATTATAAATGTGCAGTATTAAAATTCATATCTTTCATTGAGGAGATTTGAAATCTTCTTCGCAATTCCCTTTTTTTTTTTCTTCGCTTTTTTTTTATGATACAAAAAAAAAATCAGTTTTGTATAAACATCCTCAAAAAACTACGCTTCTATAAAAATCGTGTCTTGAGCAAATTCCGTTTTTTCTTCAAAAAACTACGCTTCTATAGAATTCGCATCCTCAAAAAACTACGCTTCTATGGAAATCGTGTCTTGAGCAAATTCAGTTTTTTTCTTTAAAATCCTCAAAAAACTACGCTTGTAACCTTACTACTACTAAGGTGAAATCAAGCCCCATGACCTAGAGACATGGCAGACTTTTCCACATATATTCTTCATTTCTAATAGAACAAATAAAATTGCAAAGATACTGTTGAGAATTCTTTGTTTTGAGTTTACAGAGTTATATTAAATTTAGCAAATGTTGCAAAAAAAAGTTCGCAATTAAATAAGTAAACCATAGTTATCAATTTATATAAGTTTTAGAAATTTTACGTAGGTATATATTATATATTCGAGCCTGGAGCCATGGTTAATAATAGCAATATCGCCTTATTTATATAGCCCGATTAGTACTAATGAGTCCTATTATTCCAGCAATAAGCCCAATACGTATTATTATGTGGTCAAAATCCCAAGTGGGAGGATAACTTGTCATGTCCCGGCTGGTTTAATAAGAGAAAAATATATATGGTAATTATTTGAATGTCCTAAGTCCGAACTATATGTATAGGTCGGGGTTATAGTTTATGACAATCTCTACCACCCAACTTTTATAGGAATTGAGCTAGTTATATAGTATCTAATCTGTTGCAGTTATTGCTAAATTAATCTAATGAAATTAATTTAATTCGTTTATCTTTATGGCTTTATGATGTTCTTCTCGCTCTCACACATTCATAACATAGCACCGAGGAGGTTGTAACTTATTATCTACTTAACAGATCGCATGTTCGATTCCTCCCACGCGGCTGGGGTTTCTATCATTAGCTCTAATGTGAGAGTGGTCAACGGTTGAGTGGACACTTTCATCCTGGGACTTCAGTGTTGACCAAATAGGACTTGGTAGTCTTAGGCCTTGGAGATCTAAACGCTCTATTTAGTAGAATTTTTTTTTTTTTTTGGTTGCTTTAACATCATTCCATCATGGTCATTCGCACCGTTTCCAAGTTTAGATTTTTCTAAATAAACGAGTTCTCTGAAGGTATAACATCAGAGAATCTATCTCTCCTTTATCTTAGATAGGGATTTTTGATAAGGGATTAAGGGCAAAAACAGGGCATTCTAAGATGTGTAAAACTGTGAGTTGAACTCCAATCAAGGGGAGGTTCTAGAACATTTTTGGTCTTGACATTATATTTTATGTTGGCAATTTCCAATAAAAGTGCAGTACCTACGCGTACCTATCATAAATTTATCTGACCACATTTTAATATATTGGTGATGTCACTAAAACTCTGACCCACCTTGTGAAAATTCGGTGTTTTTGTGACTGAAATCACCGACAACGTCTAGTTCACACCACCTCCTCAAAATAAGTAGCTAAAAAAACGGCTAAGTAAGACACTGATATAGGTAGGTCATGCGTGTATCCAATGTCGCCAATGATGCAATTTTTGATATCTAAAAATAGTCATATACGTAACGCAAAAGAGATCTAAAAATACTTCTGTCAGGTCATATCGGCTCAGTATCTTCCATTAATAACAGCTAGGTAATATTATTCTAAAAGAGGGGGGAGTGATGATGATAACTATGGTTGTAAAAATATTGATTATCATAGAGAAATGCAAAAGCATTGACTAATAGCCAGAAAATTGCCCCGATAAGAATCTAAGACCTAACGCGATTGATATCTACCGTGATAAGCTGTTGGCTATCAAGTAGGAAATCCGTGATCCTAGCTTCTTAGCAGGTATTGGGCCGTATTCATGAGGAAGGACCAACTGCAATAGGTGGAGAGATACGACATGGTGAGAACACAATCATGCAGAGTCTCTTCTTTTACCATTTTTGCTTTGTAAATGTACGATAACTAACTACCCAGGCTGGGTGAGGTTAATGTGAGTAGCTGGTACGATTCCCAGCGAATGGAGGCTAAAACCCCATCCTAATAATCAGAACGTTAAATCAAATAGAATCGTTGGCGTTAGGCAGAGCATCTAGCCTTATAAATGCTCCACAACCAACCAACCTCAACCATGAGGTTGAACAATGCCAACCCCATGTAGGTTTGAGAAAAGGCAAAGTGAAGGAAGGAGAAGATGCAATTGCATATTTTGGACATTTTTAGCTGCATTTTTAAGGAAAAAAATAAATCCTTTCACGTTAAATACCTTCAAATCTGAATATATTTTTTTTAACCTCAGGATGTTTAATTATTTTTCATTATTTCTTGGCTTTTTTTAGGAATACGGCCCTTCCAATATGATATAATTTATCTTATACATTGTAACATAGATGAATATTACATCTAATAGGTATTAATTATTATGTACCTAGATTACGTATACCTACATAGATAAATCGAATTAAAATTAACAACTTCATCTAAGAGTCAGGTGTCGAAGAATTAATAATTAAAAACTTCACTAAAGCGCAAACATAGTTCCAGTTTCACTAGTGGACAAGTGAGAAGTGACATTAGTGATGGGTGAGTGAGTGAGTCGGGGTGTCAGGAAGGCGTCATAATCATAACTATACCCTGAAGCTGTAAAGGTAAACTGTATAGGAAAATAAACGGTTTAGAATTCGAATGTTGTGGCTATACAAGTTTCTGGCTTGGTGTCAGGGATCGTGCCAAGCGCTATATCGCTGAGCAATAAGTGGTAATGTGATCAAATATATGAGTTAAAAAAGTTATCATATTTGTGTTAATCACTTTCGTGATATCAGAACGTCTCAAACTCGCTTTACTAAATCTACGCTGAAACTGGGACTTGAAAGACTGACCTCCTCGTTACAAGTCAGCTCATGCCTTATCGATCAAGCTACTGAGTTCGGTTCCTGCTCTTATTATTTCTTCCATTGGTGTATGGTTGAGTGGTTATGGGCCGAATTATGAAACAGGATCAAGCTACTGAGGATCAAATATATGACGTAGCTTTATTAGTTATTGGCCTTTTTGTTAAGTTCCAACATTTTATGTATCAAACATTTTGAGACATACATTACCCCCCAAAAACACCACTTCGTGGTTAAAAAAAGAAGAACGCCTCACTCAAAAGAATGATTATAATTAGCTAAAAATAAATGATATCAAATTGAGAACACCTTACCCCTTCTCTTTCTATATCTCTGCACTCCTCTCTGAATTTATTCCTCTTATGTTTATCTTTATTTATCCTTTCTAGGGGTCATCCCAAACTTGATTTCTCTTTAAATTTACTTGTTGCACGGCAATAAAAAATGGCGGTCGGAGTATGATTTTTCTGAACTTATTTGATTTGAATCGAGAAAATTACACCGCGACCGCCATTTTTTATTGCCGTGCAACAAGTAAATTTAAAGAGAAATCAAGTTTGGGATGACCCCTAGAAAGGATAAAGAAAGATAAACATAAAAGGAATAAATTCAGAGAGGAGTGCAGAGATATAGAAAGAGAAGGGGTAAGGTGTTCTCAATTTGATATCATTTATTTTTAGCTAATTATAATCATTCTTTTGAGTGAGGCGTTCTTCTTTTTTTAACCACGAAGTGGTGTTTTTGGGGGGATATCAGTTCTTTTTTGTACGAAAATATAGGTTCATACACTACTGAAACATTATGAATAACAAAAGTAAATAAGCTGGGAAAATGTGAATGTACCAAGTTGTCTTTTTTAAAGATATAGTTTTAGCAGTAGGTATTTAATTTTTCTAAGGTCAATATGTATTTGGATCACAGATTTGGTCCCCTGAGTCCCCAAAGTGAGTAAATAATATATAAATTTGCAGTGCAAGACCTTTTGATTCTATACTCCACATGATTAGGTTTATCTTTCAATGCTGAATAGACCTCGGAGCCTCCTATGAGGGACACTAAAACACCTGGATTTATAAATGCTAAAGAAATTAATTTGTAATCAAATAATCACCTTATCAAGGTGAGGTAATGAGTTCTCTCCCGTTGACCTTTTCTTACCCGAATTCTCTCCGGCTTGTTGCAGGGTCACCACGAGTATCTCTCCCGGAAATAAGACCAAGCTTTTTTACATTAGGTATTTAAGAAAATGAAAACTATAAAATTATCATTTTTATATAAGAATCGTCCTTTTATAAGGAAATCTTTAAAATTTCTAACTAATGAAAGGCAATGCTTTCAGTGTATAGTAGAGTTAGGTAAAATACATAGAAGGCCATGCCTTAGGAATATAGAAGTGTTAGGGATAATACAAGGCAATGCCTCGGGTTTATAGTAGGGTTAGGTAAATATATAAAAGGCCACGCCTTGGGTTTATCATATGGTTAGGAAAAATACATAGAAGGCCATGCCTTAGGTCTACATCAATGATTCCTAGGTGTTTCGATTATAATGTTTATGCTAGGCCTAAGATATGTAGATTTAAACTCAGGTAAAAATGCAAGCGACGCGACGGGAGACAATATTAGGTGTTGATAAAACCATGAGCGGGAGAGAACATGGTGGTGACGTCCCTTATCAATACCTCACGAGGTATGAGTGTACCTACCCCGGACATAATGGACAGAGAAAAAAAACTTCCCTGAAGGGGATCGAACCCAAGTCATCGTGCGTGCAAGCCTAGTATGCTACCCACTTGGCCAAAGTCACTACTTTGTCACAACTTTTAGTGAGTAGCATCGACACTATGAGAGCTAATTCATCATATTTTATCTCCATCCAACCATGATTGTCCAAAATCAATCTCGTAATGCCGCCACAGGTCATTGGCCAACTCTGCAACTACTAAAATTTTCCTCGTGAGGGTAATGAGGTTTTCATGAAGATCAAATATAAAGATCGGAAAAACAAAACAACGTTAAGCCCAAAGTGAAAATAAAGAGCTAAAAAATTTCGTCCCCGCCAGGATTCGAACCCATGTTGAGAGGGTTGCAGGTCGAGCTTGCTACCATTAGACAAAGTTGTCTTCTAAAGAAAGGGACGGAAAATGAACTAGCTAAATTAATACTTGGAAACTTAAACATTAAAATTTTGCAGTGAGAGAGCGAGGTCATCTCGAAAAATACATACTGGCCAAGATCTGACCACTAAGCTAAGGATTGTAAGGTACCTACCCGCCAAAGAAAATGTAAAGGCCACCAGGTGCCACCCAGTGGACCGGATGAAGGAATAAAATCAATAAATTTGGTATCTGCTCATCAAGATCTTTCATTTGATACCACTTAAGATTAGTATTATCCTTCAATTCCCGATTTGGGCTCCCAGAACCCGAGGCCGCCCAAATGGGCCGCCCGCTTATAATTTAGAATTTTTTTTTGGTCCGGGCTCATCTCCATTATATCTTGATCACTTTAGACACCTCACTTAATCTTCAGTGCCATGTTAAGGACACGAAGTCGGGTCTCAAAGGATCCGTATGAAAAAAAAACGGAAAAAAAAAAAAAAATTATGAATCTTTTCATGTCTTTCACGATTGTTCGGGGGTCTCGGAAATAGGGTTCCCGTTGGCCTAGGAAGTCAAACAAAAAGTCAAATCAATTTATTTTTCAACGTAGAGTCCATTTCTGCAATAAAAATAGCAATTTTTGAAATTCATGTTGCACTTTTCGCTGGCTGAAAGTACATGAAATGCATGGGAACTATGTTTTCCGTAACCTTACACTCTGCCGGGCTGTCTCTTTCTTTGTATAGGCGTTCTTCACACCTCGGCTTGATTTATATTCAATGATGGCAAATTTGAAGTCCACTTTTTAATCTAGCCTATAGCTCTAGTCTAGCCTATAGCTTGAACATGTATTATACAACCTTGGCTCTAGTCTAGCCTATAGCTTGAACCTGTATTATACAGCCTTGGCTCTAGTCTAGCCTATAGCTTGAACCTGTATTATACAGCCTTGGCTCTGGTCTAGCCTATAGCTTGAACCTGTATTATACAGTCTTGGCTCTAGTCTAGCCTATAGCTTGAACATGTATTATACAGCCTTGGCTCTAGTCTAGCCTATAGCTTGAACCTGTATTATACAGACTTGGCTCTAGTCTAGCCTATAGCTTGAAAATGTATTATACCTTACAGTCTTGGTTGCTAACCTCTCTAAGAGCTTGTTCTCTTGCAGGTGACGAGAGCCTTTAGCACCACACTCAGAACTTTATGAGGCATGACAAAATGATGTTTGAACATTCGCAGAATAATAATTGAATTATAAGTTATACAGGGTGTATTAAAACGAGAACCTACATAATGTGTGAATTATTGTTTGGAAAGAGAATTCATAGTGTAAAACAAGGAAGCATCGCTAACTTCGCTAGATTTTGCTTAACTTCAGTGGTCTTACGAAAGTTCAAAACTGGTGTATTTAACGAGCAAATTTACCAACTCTAACCTTTGCTTTATCTTGGTATTGAAATATTTTTTTTTGTCTATTCCTGCATGATATATCTACTGCTGATTGTTCATAGAAAGCTCTACCACATCATCTTACCCATCTGCCCACAAGCCACTTCCTCAACTAGTCTATGTTTAGTTAATTTAGTTCTATGTATCTACAATGAACTTTTATTTGACTCAGAAACGTAAATAAGTATATAAATATTTAATTATTTATGGTGGTATGTCATAGGTTGACTCATAAGACACAACAAAACATTTGATTTTTTATGTATCTATGTATGCACATAACATAGGCCAAAGTTATTGTCGCTAAGCAGTAAAATCTTAACAATAGCTACATTGAGGAGAGTAAACCTCGTAATGTGAGGACCTTGGGGTTTTGTGTTTCTGAATGCGGGTTTGGTCTTGAACTTGAATTATTGTCAATTTGAAGCTAAGGGCCTAGGTTAGAATAAAAAATATTTTCGTGTCCCCCAGGGAAGTATATAGATACCCAATTCCTAGCTATAACATATCAGATGGTGTCGTGGGCTTGTTTAATACTAAAGGACACTTGAATCCAAAGTCTCATAGGTTTTTCTACAATAAGGCAACTCTTACCATAATATAAAATAATAATCCCACAAAAGAACTACCGTTAAAAAAGGGCCAAGTTCCAGAACTCCTATCCAAAAAGGTTTCGCCAATGAATGCAGTGATATCTTGTTTGGGGCCAAGTTATCTTGGTACTATACTGTTTCTTTTATTAAAACTCGTCTTCTGAGTTACTCATTTTGTATGTTTTTAACTGCAAACTATCCTCTAACTTGGCCTACGAGTCATGTCCCGGCTGTGTTTCGAACCCGCGACCTCTGGATTCACAGAGTGCCGCTTTACCACTGAGCTCCCGGGACAGACTTCTATGAACCAAAGCTACCAATCAGCACAAAATAAGGCCTCGATAATATTAACACGGATGGATTTTTACAGAGTCAACATCAGTCATGACAATGTTTCCAATCAGAACAAATTATGAAGTTATACACATCATAAAGAACGTGCTCCACCCTACCAACCTCAACCATGAGGTTGAACAATGCCGACCCCAATAGCAACACAAGCTTATGTGGGATAAAGGCAAGGGAGATTATACATATTATCATAATGAACAGCAATGTTTAATATGAAATGACTTCTGGGCATTGTTAAAACGCACCAATGTCAGGGCATACAAATTGTACCAACCCTATTTCTTGAATTAATAATAGTTAGCGTTGATTAATACAACTTTGTTTCTAATAAATTTCTTGTCGCAAGTAAGTTATGAATATTAGAGTTTATTCAGACAGATATGTAGTTTTAATTAATTAATAAGAATTAAAATACATGTAGGATCTTCAATTAGAATTAATACCTGACAAGATTGAAGGAATATGACGGCTCAATCTATGCAGTGGGAGTGGGCTTGACGATATTGCTAGTCGGGAGAGACTCATGGTGACCACTAGGTATTAAATTGTTGAGTTAGGTCTGATAGGTAGTTTATCTATTAGATTGTGGACATGTTTTTAATTAATGTTGGGTGGAAGAGATTGCCATAAGTACTAACCCCGCCCTTTAGTTAGGACATTACGTTTCTATATATTTTTCTATTCTTTTTCATTTTACTGTTTACATTGTTTCCATTTTTTCATTGTTAAAATAATTATTTGTATTGTACAAGTACATCCGTTTATATCTAATAAGGTGTTGAAAAATAATAATATCTAATAAATTAGATTTCATTGTAGACACAAATTATCAATTAGATTTTTTTAAATATGAGTGTTACACAGTCTTTTTGTAGTAGCCACAATCCATGTTTTATATTAATTAGATTAGATCGTGGCACATAATCATTTCGTATAGCCATGAAACAACAGATTTTTTAGACACACAATATAATTATGTGGTCTGTAGCTTGCCCATCCCGTAGTATGCCTTCCTTCATCATTGGCCAACTATTAACCAGGCAACTTGAAATAAATTTGCTCCGTAAAATTTCTGAAAATTTTCTGAAAATTCCTAAATTTTTGTTACGATGTATACTGATACATCTCAACAAGACGATTTTATCTTGTGCCCCCATTGTAATACTAAATTCACAAAGAGAGGCTTGACAAGACACATCAATGCAGCCCATCCAAATGTCAGTTTGGAAACAAAAGAAGACAGTGAAAAAGTAAGTTGTCCCTTGTCTGCGTGCATTACTGATCTCATTGGATTATTATTCGAAGAAACAAAAGACATACAAAATGAAGCAGATGCAATGACAAAAAAAGTAGAATTTTTGAAAAATACTATGCAAAAAAGTGTGAAGAAAAATGATGTCGAAGAAGTAACGTCAATAATTGTTGAAACATGTTTCTCATATAATCAGATAATTAAATTATTGATCCCCCCAAAAACACCACTTCGTGGTTAAAAAAGAAGAACGCCTCACTCAAAGAATGATTATAATTAGCTAAAAATAAATGATATCAAATTGAGAACACCTTGTCCCCTCTCTTTCTATATCTCTACACTTCTCTCTGAATTTATTCCTCTTATGTTTAGCTTTATTTATCCTTTCTAGGGGTCATCCAAAACTTGATTTCTCTTTAAATTTACTTGTTGCACGGCAATAAAAAATGGCGGTCGGAGCATGATTTTTCTGAATTTATTTGATTTGAATCGAGAAAATTACAGCGCGACCGCCATTTTTTATTGCCGTGCAACAAGTAAATTTAAAGAGAAATCAAGTTTTGGATGACCCCTAGAAAGGATAAATAAAGCTAAACATAAGAGGAATAAATTCAGAGAGAAGTGTAGAGATATAGAAAGAGAGGGGACAAGGTGTTCTCAATTTGATATCATTTATTTTTAGCTAATTATAATCATTCTTTGAGTGAGGCGTTCTTCTTTTTTTAACCACGAAGTGGTGTTTTTGGGGGGATATCAGTTCTTTTTGTACGAAAATATAGGTTCATACACTACTGAAACATTAGGAATGACAAAAGTAAATAAGCTGGGAAAATGTGAATGTACCAAGTTGTCTTTTTTAAGATATAGTTTTAGCAGTACGTATTTAATTTTTCTAATGTCAATATGTATTTGGGTCACAGATTTGGCCCCCTAAGTCCCCAAAGTGAGTAAATCTCTATATATAAAAACAGAAAAAAGGACTACCTACCTACCTACCTACCTACCTACCTACCTACCTATGTTTGTTTGTTTGTCCGGAGTTGTTTAGCCAAAACGGTAAGAGATAGAGAAAAATGTCTCAGAATTGACCCCCCCAAAACCATTATCGCTTTGTCCAGAAAAATTATAAAAAGTTCAAAAAGGCATTGCTGTCCAGCAGTACGGCCATGCCTTAGTAAATTTGAAAATTAGTACCGTTGCAAAGCACGGGCAAACGGCTAGTAATATATAAATTTGCAATGCAAGATCTTTTGATTCTATTCTCCACATGATTAGGTTTATCTTTCAATGCTAAATAGACCTCGGAGCCTCCTATGAGGGACACTAAAACACCTGGATTTACAAATGCCAAAGAAATTAATTTGTAATCACCTTATCAAGGTGAGGTAATGAGTTCTCTCCCGTTGACCTTTTCTTACCCGAATTCTCTCCGGCTTGTTGCAGGGGTCACCAGTATATCTCTCCCGGAAATAAGACCATGCTTTTTTACATTAGGTATTTAAGAAAATGAAAACTATAAAATTATCATTTTTATATAAGAATGGGCCTTTTATAAGGAAATCTTTTAAATCTCTAACTAATGAAAGGCAATGCCTTCAGTTTTTAGTAGAGTTAGGTAAAATACATAGAAGGCCATGCCTCAGGAATATAGTACATAGGGTTAAGGATAATACATAGAAGGCAATGCCTCGGGATTATAATAGGGTTAGGTAAACATATAGAAAGCCATGCCTTGGGTTTATCATAGGGTTAGGAAAAATACATAGAAGGCCATACCTCATGTCAATATCAATGATTCCTAGGTGTTTGGATTATAATTTTTATGCTAGGCCTAAACTATGTAGGTATAAAATCAAGTAAAAATGCAAGCGACGCGACGGGAGACAATTTGGTGTTGATAAAACCATGAGCGGGAGAGAACTCGGTTGTGAAGTCCCTTATCAATACCTCAGTACCTCACGAGGTATGAGTGTACCCCGGACATAATGGACAGAGAAAAAATAAACTTCCCTCAAGTGGATCGAACCCAAGCCTAGTATGCAGAGTATGCTACCAACTTGGCCAAAGTCACTACTTTGTCACAACTTTTAGTTTTTTTATTTATTTATTTCATGAAAGTTCTTGCGGAGAGATTGGCTGAAAAGATGGGAATGAATTATAGAAGAATGATGGGATACGTGAGAACAAGAGTTGGATTAAGTATTGTAAGAGCGACAAGCATGTGTGTACGAGGGACAAGAAGAAGATACAGAAGTGGAGAGTCATTATTAGGATTTGAGTAAAAGAGAGGGACAATTTATTTATTTATAAAAATAAAATAAAAAATATTAAGATTTAGTAATGTTCTCCCTTTAGTGAGTAGTATCGACATTATGAGAGCTACATTATTCATCATATTTTATCTCCATCCAACCATGATTGTCCAAAATCAATCTCGTAATGCCGCCACAGGTCATTGTCCAATTCTGCAACTACTAAAATTTTCCTCGCGAGGGTAATGAGGTCGTCATGAAGATCAAATATAAAGATCGGAAAAACAAAACAACGTTGAGCCCAAATTGAAAATATAGAGCTAAAAAATTTCGTCCCCGCGAGGATTCGAACCCATGCTGACTGGGTGGCAGGTCGAGCATGCTACCAATAGACAAAGTTATCTTCTACAGAAACGGACGGAAAATGAACTAAATTAATACTTGGAAACTTAAACTTTAAAATTTTGCAGTGAGAGAGCGAGGTCATCTCGAAAAATACATACTGGCCAAGATCTGACCACTAAGCTAAGGATTCGAAGGTACCTACCCGCCAAAGAAAATGAAAAGGCCACCAGGTGCCACCCAGTGGACCGGATGAAGGAATAAAATCAATAAATTTGGTATCTGCTCATCAAGATCTTTCATTTGATACCACTTAAGACTAGTATTATCCTTCAATTCCCGATTTGGGCTCCCAAAACCCGAGGCCGCCCAAATGGGCCGCCCGCTTATAATTTAGAATTTTTTTTTGGTCCGGGCTCATCTCCATTATATCTTGATCACTTTAGACACCTCACTTAATGTTCAGTGCCAAGTTAAAGACACGAAGTCGGGTCTCAAAGAATCCGTATGAAAAAAAACAGAAAAAAAAAAAAAAAAAACAAAATTATGAATCTTTTCATGTCTTTCACGATTGTTGGGGGGTCTCGAAAATAGGGTTCCCGGTGGCCTAGGAAGTCAAACAAAGAGTCAAATCAACTTTTTTTTCAACGTAGAGCCCATTTTTGCAATAAAAATCGCGATTTTTGAAATTCATGTTGCACTTTTCGCTGGCTGAAAGTACATGAAATGCATGGGAACTATGTTTTCCGTAACCTTACACTCTGCCGGGCTGTCTCTTTCTTTGTATAGGCGTTCTTCACACCTCGGCCGAGGTGTTTGATAGATAAGAAGACAAAACAAATTAAAAAAATAAGAGGAGAAATGAGCGAAGAAAAAAGATTCCATCATGACACAATAGAAGAAGCTAAAGATGAAATAAATGATATAAAACATCAATTGAAATTACAAAATCTCTCAAATGAAAGCAGTAGAAAAGAGATCGAAGAAAAAAATATTAAATTACAGAAAATGAGAAATAATTGTCGAGAGATTGAAGAAGATAACAAAAACATCATGAGAGAACTGGAGGAAATCAAACAGAAGAATGAAGAACTCATACAGAAGTTAATTTACAGAAAAGAACCAAAAAGTGTTGAAGTTAGAGAAATAATTCGCAACGTAGAGATTGAACGGTTGAAAATCAAGCAGAAGGAAGAACTAGCAAATGATAAAATTGCTGCACTGGAAGGACAATTGAACGAGAAACAGAAAACTGAGCAAGAAACTTCCACAAATAATACTGTAGATAAATGTTCCAAGACTAGGAAAACAATAGTTAAAATAATAGGAGATAGCCATGGTAGACAATTGAGAAATATTTTGAGCCAAGAGCTTAATGACTCATTTAAAATTGAAGCCACATTGTATCCCAATGCAAAATTTCGTGATGTTATACATAACATTGAACACGAAACTAAAGACATGACAAAATTCGATTTCTTAGTGGTTTTAGCAGGAACCAATAATATCGATTCTAATTTAAAATATGATCCCTATAATGACATACAAACTCTCATTAATAATACCAGTATAAGTAATGTTAACATCATATATGTAACTATTCCATACAGGTATGATCTACCACAACTAAATTCAAATATCTACTATAGTAATTATATTACTATGGAAGATTGTAATTTGCCAAAAAGATTTAAAATTTTCGACATATCCTGTACAGTTCAAAGAAATCTCTACACAAAACATGGACTTCATTACAACAAATTTGGTAAAAAAATCATAAGTCAAAAACTTATAAGTATTATCAAAAGTACTTATTTTGACTATGTTATCTCTTCAGAACTTATAAAAACCCATTTCCATCACTCAGAATTTTCTCTTCCACTTTCTCATGTTGATTCCCCTCCTGTTCTCCACCGTGATCCAATATTCACTCTACCATCTGCACAAACTCGTCAACACATTGCTCCAAAAAATGTTTTGTCTAACAGTTTAATTGATTTCTTCAATAGCTCAGATATTATTGATGTACATAGTGTTGATGATAATCTTCTCCCTAGAACTTGTACTAATTCTTCTCTCCCCTACCCCTCACCTGCTTCACAACATCATGTTGCTCAAACCACCCTACCTTCTCAATTATCTACTAACATTAGCAGCCCTAAAAATCATTTCATACCTTCTCTACCTATCTCCTTCCATACAAACCAAAATTTTCAACCAGAGGAAGGAATCCAAATAATCTTATAACACTCATCTCCTCCCCTGATATCAGCCCTGCCACCAAATTTAATTATTTCCGCTCTTCCAATAGATCTAATGTAACTACCTCTACACCTCCACATGACTTCTCCATCTATTATCAAAATGTTAATGGTCTACGATCTAAGCTTGGAGCTTTAAGATCAAATGTTCCACTTCAATCTTTTGATGTTCTTGCTTTTACCGAAACTAAACTATTACCTTCTTTTTTAACAGGTGAGCTTTGGCTTAACAACTTTTCTGTGTTCCGCTGTGACCGCGATTTACAAACAAGCCAAAAATCTGGTGGCGGTGGTTGTCTCCTAGCTCTTGACAACAGATTTTCCTGTACTCAACTTCCTCTATTAAACAACGATGTTGAACAAGTTTTTATTCAAATCACTCTTGGTCCTAACCTCAAACGTCTTGTGCTGGGTGTGGTCTACATACCTCCCGACGCTCCTCTTGAGTCATATGAATCTCACTGGGAGGTGGTAGATCACCTCCGTAACCAGTATGTCTCTGATAGCTTTATCATATTGGGAGACTACAACTTACCTGACTGTGATTGGGGGGATCCTTCTGTCAATTCCATTCCTTCGGGTCACTCAGAAAAATCTAGGACAACCATTGAAAATGTATTCTTTCTTAATTTTCATCAGCTTAACAATATTCGTAATTCAAATGGCAAAACACTAGATCTAATTTTTTCTACAGCTTTTCATTACGAGTGTTCCGTGACAGCGCCCGATCCTCTTCTCCCAGTGGAGTCTCATCACCCACCTTTACTCCTCACTTTAAATTCTCTCTACCTTCCCAATCCAAAATCAGCTGTCCTGAATGATGAGACCATCTATAATTTTCAAAAGGGCAATTATGATCTAATTAATAGTATTTTTGATAATTTTTACTGGCCTACTTTACTCAATGAGAAAAACTCTGTTGATCTCAATGTTTCTCTTTTCAGCTCCTTTGTCTCTGATGTTATTAAATGTTTTGTCCCTTCTCATGTTAAAAAACATGATTCATTTCCTCATTGGTACTCTCCACATTTGAAATGCCTTCTAATAGAAAAGAAAAAATGTCACCAACTCTATAAATCTTCTGGACTACCTCACTTTTATCATCAGTTTTCTTTCCTCCGTTCGACTTGTAAGTCACTTTCAGGAGAATGTTATTCACGCTATCTTTCTTCTGTTGAATTTGCTGTTCGTCGTGATCCTCGATATTTCTGGAAGTATGAGAGGACCATGAGAAAAGATCAATCCCTACCCAAAAACCTTCATTTGGGGAATTGTGAAGCTGATTCCATTCCTGATGCTTTAAAATTATTCTCCCACTATTTTTCTTCAGCTTATTCTCTGGTTCCTACTTGCTCTTCTGATTTCAACTTTTCATACTCAGATATCATTTCTTCTACAACTATCTCTGAAAGTGACATTCGTCTAGCTCTTTTTAAATTAAATCCCCACAAAAGTATTGGTCCTGATGGTATCCCCCCCCTTTTTCTTAAAAAATGTTTCTATACTTTGTCTTCTCCTCTACATTTCATCTTTAATCAATCTCTTTCAACAGGTACTTTTCCTTCTTCCTGGAAACATAGCTTTATTAAACCTATCCCTAAAAAAGGCCTTCCTAAATCAGAAATATCCAATTATAGACCAATTTCCATCCTTTCCACTATTCCAAAACTTTTTGAATCTCTTCTTCTTGATCAAATTTTGCCTTTCTTTCTTCGTTTTATTATTGTTAATCAACACGGTTTCGTTCCCAATAAATCTGTTACCTCTAACCTCCTTGTTTATTCTAATTTCCTCTTCAAACAGTTCTCCAAGAATACCCAAGTAGACACCCTATATCTAGATCTAACTAAAGCGTTTGATCGGGTAAATCACCGAATTCTGATTGACAAATTACAAGCCAATGGAGTTTCCGGAAATCTCTTAAAGTGGTTCTCTTGCTACCTTTCTAATAGAACTTCTTCTATTAAAATTGGCTCTTCTTCTTCTCATCCCTTTCCTATACATTCTGGAGTTCCTCAGGGCTCTCACCTTGGCCCTATCCTTTTCTTAGTTTTTATTAATGATGTCCACTTCTGCCTTTCGAAATTTAATATCGAATTTCTTCTTTTTTGTGATGACTTTAAAATATACAAGGCTATCAATTCCGTAAACGATCAAGTTCATCTCCAAGAGGCTCTGTCTTCCTTGTGTGACTGGTTTAAAACTAATAGCTTATCTGTTAACCCTTTAAAATGTCATAGCATCTCTTTCACTAGGTCTCATTCTCCACTTCTCTACTCTTACTCTATTGGCTCTTCAATTATTCCTCAAAGTGATTGTGTTCGAGACTTGGGTGTTCTTTTTGACACAAAACTAACTTTCATTCCTCACATCGAAAAGATTGTCTCTAAGTCTTCTAGTATGCTTGGATTTCTTTTTCGTTCTACCAAAGACTTTTCGAACTTTCTTCCAACAAAAATCCTTTATTGCTCTTTAGTTCGAGGAATTTTGGAATTTGCTAGCCCTGTCTGGAATCCTTATTACAATATCCACTGTACATCTATAGAATCTATTCAACATCGGGCATTGAAATTTATGTCAAAAAAATTCCGACTTGGATCGAGTTCTTATGAAGCTTTGGAATCTTCTCTCTCTCTTCTTCCATTATCACACCGTAGATCACTTTATGATATTATAACTCTTTTTAAAATATTAAATAATCAAATTGACTGTCCTGAACTTCTTAGTGAGATTAATATCCATACCCCATCACCTACAGCTCTCTCATTAACACGTGTACCTGTTCCTTTTTCAACTCCACTTGCTCGCAGAAACTACCTTATTAACGCACCACTTCAACGACTGCAAAACCTTGCGAATGAACTATCTGATGATATCGATTTATTTTTTACATCTGTGCCACAACTAAAATCTTACTTCCATCAAAAATATCTTCAATCTGATAGCTAATTCTGATAGCTTTATCAATTTTTTCTTTATAAAAATTTCCCACTTTTTTTTTTTTTTTCGTTTTTTTCCCTTTTTTTTTGAAATTAGTATGTTTATTAATTTTTCTTTTGACATGTCTTTAGTTAGAGAAAATGTATAAGTTAGTACAGGGTCCGCCCGTTTAAGTGTGTAATAAATAAATAAATAAATATTTCTACGAGTTTGAGGACATGTTTTCAACTAGATTTAAGATACTTATAAGAGACCTATTGATTTCAATAACATTGTAACATTTCATTAACCCTGATGTAATACACCCAATTGAAGGAAATATCTCATTTATCGAATGCATTTTACTTCAGTTTCACTTTTCCTGGAATCAGTTTCAAAAAGTGAGTTTCTCTGGTGTGAGTGATGAGTGGTGTGTCAGTGGAACAGTGAGACCATGTTTCCTCGAGCCATGCGCACAACTCCGGTTCACACACACATATTCAGCCGCTAGTAAAACGTCATTAGCATCGTCATCATGCTCTTCAGATAATATGTTAATTTTCCTACGTTTTCTGTACTCCGAAACATTTAAACTAGATCAGGAAGCTGTGTGCGATGCCCAACCATCTAGTCATAAATCATAAGCCCCTGTCAAGTCGTCGCAAGACATTGAGGAAGTAAATTCTTCTGACATAAACAGAGGGCGCCAGACGTTTAGCGTAATAAATATTAATTAACATAAAACTAATATAAACAGAACCCTACGAAAACTCATTAACGCAACCGGTATTCGGAGTACCTGGACGGAAAAGTCGGGAGATGCACGGAGTTGTGGTTTCTGTCGGCACGCGGGCGGGCGCACGGGCCGGCGCGCGGGCGGGTGGAACTGCGGTGGATGGGGGAACGCATCCAGGCGGACTGGACTGTAAAGGCCTATTTTTCTTTCGGATTAAAATTTTTTTCCAGGTTCGATATTTCCAAATACTTCCATTTTATTCCAAGGTCAACTTCACCACATTTGTGAAAGAGCGCGATAGGCATTGCACACATGGTGACCTGGGTTCGATCTTCAGCGGTGTAGGAATTTCCTGCTCTGTACTTGGATGTTCGGGGTCCACTCATACCTCGTGAGGAAAAATGAGTAGCTGCTTTGATGTGAAGCAGCGACCAGTGGCAGAATCATAGGCAAAAAATACAAGATATTGTAAATTAAAGTGGTAAAGCCCTATGATTCTGCGCTACCCACTAAAATTGTGACATAGTAACACAAAGAAAAAGCATTATTATTGTTATTATATTTAAGGATAAAAGAACTGGAAGCAAGAATTTTCTACTTCCATTTTGGGTAACCAAACTCATGAAAGAAGGAAGAGGAAAAATTTCCTCTTCCAAAAGAAAAATGACTTGCTTCCAGTTTGGTTCAGTTTATTCCCGTTGCATCCACTTTGGTTCGAAAGAAAAATACGGCTTTGGAAATATCGAACCTGGAAGAAAAAAAAAAAATACAAAAGAGAAATACCCCTTAACAGTCGTAGCTTCCTGGAACAGTCCTCCAAGGGAAGGTGAATTAGGGCGGCATTGATAGACGTTTTTGAAATACCTCTGTCGAGCTAAGTGCAGATTTTGCGAATTGTTTTCAATGGGGAAACTAATGCTTGAGTCATGACTTGAGATCTCTATTTTGTCTATTAATATCGATAGTCAGTTGTTGCTGAAAAGTACTTCTAGAGAAGATGGATTGTAGTCGTGTGATAGAAATCGAAGGTTCCGATCCTTGGGGCCGGATAGTCTCCGAGGCATCGAGTAGTCATTATGGCCGAGTGGAGTAGGGTCCTAGACTTGCACGCACGGTGACCTGGGTTCGAATCCCGGCAGAGAAGGATTATTTCTGCTCTATACTAGGTGGTTAATTTGAGTGGCTGGGTTGTTTGTTTAACGAATGTTGGGGGAAAATCCCGTCGTTACATGACCATGTAGTTCAAAGCAACGAACACAAATGAACTATTCTAATTTTGAATTTGAAATAAGTATGTATGATTATCTTTGTACTATCAGGTCTCATCTGGGTGTTGAGAGGTTCCTTCAATTTTAACTCTGAATAGAGCAATTTTGTGAATAGAGCAATTTTTTCATTCATACAACTTAGTTAGAGGTATTTTAAATTTGAAGTCAAACATTGAGAGAATTACCTGAGCAGTCTAAACACCTCTTTGGATTTTTTTTGAACTTGGTGTCTTGACGTGCTAAAATTTGCGTGTTAAACTGTTTTCCTGAAAGGTGGTCTCATTTAATTGGTTCGAAATCTAGATTGAGAGATAATTTTTTCTTTATTTCTTAAACAGAAATAACTGAATGATTTACTGGATCTGAAACTTTTTCTTCTTCCTCTAACGATCAACACTAACTAAGCAGTAAAAAAAACTCATTCAATACTATCGCCAAGGCAACATTCTGCGGCCATTCATTCAACATGAATTGGATTCTTCACTGATCATATCTCTTCATTTTTTTGGTTATTTTTAGGTTCTTTTTTTAATTGCGTAGCAGAGTGAGTGTGAATATGGTGGTTTTTTTTAAAATGTAAAACTACCAAAAAAAATACCGAATTAAGCTGGTGTTCCAGTTCAACGTTTTTTTAGAAGATGCTTGCGCGAGGATTGTATGTAATTTGACATTCATGGTTAGAAATCACGAAATGACTGAACTTTTTGCCATCTACAGAATACATATACTTGCTTTTGCTCAGATAATTAGCTAAGATTATTTCTGAGGCTGCAGTAGCAACTGAGAAACAATTTAGGGTTTGGGGCAGGATTGTGAGTGTTATAGAGTTATAGACCTTTCTTTAAGTAAATGTTCATAAAAAAAAACAACACGTGGTTCTGTTAGAGAACTATATTTACATGCAAATAATTCGTCCTGGCGTGTTGTCAGAAGCTTTATAATATACATATCTACCTACCTATAACCAATTTGTAGGTACTAAAAAGTTCTGATAATGATTTTTAAAAAATGCCTCATTCCTCGAAATAATTATACAAAAGGATATTAAGCTTATCAAGCTACACTGTGATAAATCTAAAATTATGACACCAAAATAGCATTAAAACAATACTTTATGTTGATTAGTTAAATGATTTCTTTCAACTGAGAACCACTCTATAAAACTATGGGATATCTAGGATCTGTAATTTTAAAATGTTAAGTAGGTAAGCATTATTTACACGTACCTGGTCTAGCTTTTAAACAGGTGGCAGTCTCTAATTTGACATGAAAAAATATGGCAAGTAGTAGCATTCTTTAATTTGTCACAATTTATGTCCAATTAGAGGAAAGTTGACAGTAGTGGCTTGTAGCTAATTAAAAGATTACACACCTACTTTAGTATGAAACATCAGCTGACCAATATTTCGTCCTTTCACCAAGATTTTTTCCCTTTTTTTGTAAACAAACATAAGTAGTTAATAATAATAACACTATTTAGTGGAAGTTAACCACCAGGCGAGGTTAATGCTCAAAGCATTTTCTACCACCTAACCCTCAGAGTCTTATTATTATGTGGTCACAAACTCAAATTAATGAGGAAAACTTCATGCACTGGGTGGGATTCGAACCAACGGATCCCTACGCTACCTGGATTACCAGTCTAGCGCGTTAACCATTTGACTACCAGTGCACTTTTTAAGGACATAAAACATACTTTCAAACTTAGAACTTGAACCGCCGCCGTGCGCATGCGTCGTAACGACCACCGCCCGTCGGTAACGCGTCTACTGCTTTCAAGATGAAATAACCAAGATAAATACGAGTCACTTAGTAAGTTATCATATTTGTGCTAATCACCTTCGTGACATCACAACTACTCCAACTCGCTTTACTCAATCTACGCTCTCCCGAAACTTCCCATCCCACAATGGCTTGAGATGCTAAATTGGTAATTTCAATATTGTACCTTAAAAAAAAAAAAAAAAATCTACGCTCAAACCGGGACTTGAACTACTGACCTCCAGGTTACAAGTCCGCCGCCTCATCATTCAAGCTACTGAGGTCGGTAACATTAACAAATGTAAGTACGAATACGAGTAGGTAATCAAGCTCGCCGGGAGGCGAGCGCTCGTCAAGTAGCGCCAGCCACCCGGCCTATATTAACACGAAACAGAGTTTATATGTATTTTGTTTTATTGTTTTCGCCCACTTAACGCTAACTTTTATCAATTTTTATTTCAAATTCGTAATGAGACGCGAAAATAGATTGTGTTTCACGAAAGCGCGAGGTTCCTACGTACAGTTAAAGTCGTTTACTGGCCACGCCGAAAATCTTGAATTTCATGAAATTATTCATACGGGTTTTTTTTTTTTTTTTTTTTTTTTTTTCAGACCAATTTTCTGTCAAGGGTACAGCAACGTGTGCTTATCGTGGAAAGACGTGAGATACGTTTTTGAAAAGGGAATTTTTATCTCTGCATACCTTTTATAGTTTCAAGTATTTATTTTTTATAGGATAGGAGATATAGCCTTCTAAAATAAAACGGGAAAGTTGCACAGAGCCGCCCCTGGTTATCTTGGAGCTGCGATTGTGGTATTTTTCGAAAGGCCTTATCATAGGAAAAAATATAAAAATATAACTAAAGTATTACACTGGACCAAACTTGAGTTATACCCTTTGAAAGGAATACTTATTATGGAGCCCAGAGCCGTCTATTATTATCCTAGAGTTGTATTTCTGGTGTTTTTAGAAAGGTCTAGTCAAAGGGAATGAGATCACTTAATTTCAGATGGTTGAAACAAGTAGAAAAGTATTTAAAGCCATCTAAAGGAATATCTAAAATGAACCCTGGAGCCACGCCTATTTATCCCAAGTTGATGACTGAAGCTTCTTTCTAAAGGTCTAATTACGCAGAAATATACTACGATGTAAATAAAATGTTAGAAAAATCAGCGACAGTGTGAGACATAAAAATAAAAAACTGAAATAAGATTTATGAGAGTAACAAAAAATCTTCGCCTCACATAGAACTTAAAATATGGGTGGGATCCAATCATATTTGCTTCACCCAAGCTGCCAGCAGACTAAGTTATCGGTCAGGGAATAATAACGTTTTATAACTTCATTCAGAGATTTCTACATCAAGAGGTAAACTAGGTCTATATTATGAGAAGTGTATAAAATATTGGCCAGTAAGAGGTAAAATATTGATTAAAATAAATCAAAACAATGATAAATTATAATATGTATTGAGCAGTCTCTGTGGTCGTCGACTGGTGTAGGTAAACACAAAAGTTTGCAAGGTGACCTGGGTTCGAATCCCGGCTAGGTATAATTTTTTTTTTACTCTGTACTTTGGATGTCCGGTTTTCTCGTGAGAAAAAAAAAACAGTAGTTGGTAGTTTGAGTCAACCTCCTATGACCGTTTAATTTCGAACGAAGTGAGTACCTATGGTTTAACTCGATCAACATTGATTTGTCACAATCTAATTATCCATCTACCTATGTATGTAACATTGTAACATGATATAAGTTGCATTTTTTGTCCTATCGAGCTGAAATTTTCAGGGTATATTCCATGGATATATGCTTGCTTATTAATTTATAATTATTAAATGTATTATCTAGTATAATGTCTCACTTCTTCTGTTTATACCTACTAACTGATTATGCTGAATTGACACCATGTTTAGTAACTCGATGTTAGGCAAATATATGGGTCAACATTTCTTAGAGCCATAGTAAGAGGCAATTTCGGAACATACAATAATACTCGGCTGACTCGGCACTTTCATTTCCCTCTTTATTTTACCAAGATCGAAATTCCATCTACCTACCATGTACTTAGGTACATATTATAATTAAAATTGTATTGTAAACAAAACCACTAAACAAAGTTGTCCGTTATTTAACGAGTTCATAACTAATTTTTCAATACAAGGTTAAAACACTAGTTGATTATTAATGAATTATTGTTAATGGATTTTAAGATTAAATAGGTATGTTTTTTTCTTCATTATTACTGGTTGAAGTTCCACAAAAGAAGCACCAATTATCACACCAAACTCATTTTAAAACGATTGTGACCAGTTGATTGTATTTGGTTTTAACGTCCTGATTTGAACTAGTCAGGACGGGGGGTTTTACCCTCCATTCGCTGGGAATCGTTCCAGGTACCTACATTTAACTCGCCCAGCCTGGGTAGATTCCAGACTCACGTGTTTAGAGGGGAAAAAAATATTAGAAAAGTCTGCAACAACTGGGAATCGAACTCGAAATGTCTGAACTACGGGCAGTAGTTACAACCATTACGCCACGGAGGCTATCCACTGACAACTGACAGTCTAAATAAAGCATTTATTTTGATCAATGCTTTTGTATTATGAATCGTAAATTACATAGATCTCATTCAAAATTTACAAATATGTACCTACATTATAAATATAAATAAAAAAAACACTGCTAATTATGGACACAATACTTCCTCGTGATTGTTTCACATTGTATACACCTGGCAATTTTGATTTTTTCGACTAAATCACTTGTATCTTCAAAACCGCTTAACCGATTTTCTTCAAATTTGTTTTATATGATAGAATACTATTTTTTCTACATTTTAGTTATTTTTTTTCACAAATTCATACTTAAATTAAAAAGGTGCAAGCCTTATTTTTAATAAATGTATCTTTTTATTTCTTGATTGTGATGATGATGATGATGATGATGATGATGATGATGATGATGATGATGATGATAATAATAATAATAATAATAATAATAATAATAATAATAATTATAATAATACATTAACATTAATAGTAATTTTAAATAAAAATAAAATCTAGCTTACTAGACTTTTAACCTGGAACTTGGAGTTCAAGACCTCATTAAAGGCTAACCATCAATTTGGTATTTTATTTAGTTTGGTTGTTAGGTGGTATTCTAATGACAAGACTTTGTCCTCCACAGTTAAAATAATTTAGACAAATTTATTTACTATACTTACTATAGATAAGAATAACGTACCCGAAAAGTACCCAAAAAAATACCGGGTACATTTACAAAAGTACCCGCACCGGGTACATAATAAAATTAGGTACCCGCACCCATACCGGGTACAAAATTTTGCTAGGTACCTGTACCCGTACCGGGTACAACACTGGCGACGGTATAACACACTGGATCCGCATACCGTACTGGGTACCGATTTTATGAAATACTCGGTATTACACACTGGGACCGAGTACCGACGTATCGTACGTAGCAGGCGGGTACCGTTTTTATTAAATACTTGGTATTACACGCCGAGGCCGGGTACCATACCGGGTACCGGTTCTATGAAATAATCGGTATTACAATAATACCCAAATACCCATCTCTAGAACTGGGTACAGCAGAGAGAGGTACTTCATTATTCCGATATTATCTATGAATAATATTCAGGCTGTCGGTGTCCTAATATTTTTCTTTTTGTCTCGTAGAAACAAGTCTTCTACATATTTGAAACTTCTTTGTCAAACAATTGGACGGTTTAGGGAAATGTACATTATTTAATTCAGGTTATAAAATAGGAGGTGGAGCTTCTAATCTATTGAAACACTTGAAACTAAAACACCCAACAAATTTTGTGAATCGAGATTCGTCTCCTGTAAACATTCTGAATGCAAAATTGTGAGATTTAGATTTGAAGAGAATGCCGAAGGCATTATCACCACTTGATCAGGCTTTGTTTATATTTATTTCACCATGTTACTATGTTCATTGTATATAAAAAAATGTAAATAAAGCTTGGTCCAATTGTTTATAAATCCACTATTCCATTTACATCCGCTCGCAGAATCTCAAAAACCAAGTACAAAAGAACCTCGGTAAATACTCGGTACTTTTATGTAATCGATTACTGAAGTACCGGTTCTATGAAATACTCGGTATCACCCATCTCTAATTATTGCCAACAATACTGAAACGGGGTACTTTTCTATTAATGAATCTAGCAGTGGGTTTCAAAATTTGAAAAGATCAACAAAATTGCTGAGCGCTATCTAGTGCCACTCAATAAGGAATACACCTGTTATCTCAAGATTTCTCCTCTCTCCAGCAAGTACCGTGAAATATTCTTTCAGCATCTTTTCAAAGTTTTTTTTTCTATCATTTTTTTTCTCCTTGAATTAAAAGATCAACATCCTTTAATTAAAAGTATTTTTTCTTTTATCTGTTGATTGTTGACCAGTTTTTATTTCATCTAGGTATCATATGAAAATCAATTAAATCAAAAAGTAGTGATATCCCCCAAAAAACACTTCGTGTAAAAATAGTCGTCAAGTGTTGGAATGATTAAAAAGAACTGATATCAAAAACGTCAATTTTCTATGTTTGAAGGAAATAATTTTTCACGTAATAAGTCTCTTGATAATTCAACCAAAATAATATCCTCACAACAACAATACACCTTTGAGCAAACTTCGATTTGGTATTTTGAGAATTTAACCAAAAAATAGCCACACAACAAAACAATGCTCTTGTAACAACAATCTTGCATAATTACAGAACCACGTCCTTGACTGCACACTGTTTTGTTCTGAAATGTATGTGAAGTACGTTGCTAACAAAACAGTGTGCAGTAGTCAAGGACGTGGTTATGTAATCATGCAAGATTGTTCTTACAAGAGCATTGTTTTGTTGTGTGGCTATTTTTTGGTTAAATTCTCAAAATACCAAATCGAAGTTTGCTCAAAGGTGTATTGTTGTTGTGAGGATATTATTTTGGTTGAATTATCAAGAGACTTATTACGTGAAAAATATTTCCTTCAAACATAGAAAATTGACGTTTTTGATATCAGTTCTTTTTAATCATTCCAACACTTGACGACTATTTTTACACGAAGTGTTTTTTGGGGGATTAGATACACCGACCTCAATAGCTTGATCTATAAGGCAGCGGACTTGTAACCTGGAGGTCGGAGGTTCAAGTCCCGGTTTGAGCGTAGATTGAGTAAAGCGAGTTTGAGTAGTTGTGATATATCACGATAGTGATTAACACAAATATGTATGTTAACTTTTTTTAAGGTAAGTAGATAGGACACTTACCAACTTATTACTTGAGGATGTTAACAAAACATGTGTAATAATTACTAATAGAAGTAGCACTACCTTTCTATGTATCGAATCCAGTAACTATAACTTACTAGTAGAGCTGCATCCTACAGAGAAAAGGAGGAATGCAGCTATAACTTCACATGCATTAATTTAAGGGTGTAGCAGACAGCAGACAATATTTTCAGTTTTATTCCGTATTCTCCTACCTGAAACAAAATAATAATCTGAATTGAAATTTATGTAGCTGTAGAAAGGTGCATGCATAGTGTGCATTTTGTAAATAATATTGACAAATCAACACACATAGATTTAATAAGAGTACATACTAAGGTATTTAAAAGATTTTTGGTTGGGTGAAAGTACTCCATTTGAGAAACCGCAATGCACAATCTGCATAATATACAACAAAAATTAGAAAAAGTTTCCTATATCGAAAAATAATAATAATCAAACCATGTGTACTTGTGGTACATAATAAAAACTATCTTGTAATATTTTCCAATATTTGTTGAGACAGAACACTAATTTCCACATGATTCACATACTTCTCAAATGGCAATTTCATGTAATGGTGGTGCCTGAAGCCTCAGATGAGAACATTGAGGTATTTGAGTGGTGAGGTACTAATGAGGCTCTTGCATTCCTCACAGAATTACATCTATGGAGGCGACAGACACATTCGACTGTACTGTATATAGATTTTGTATAGCACATCACAATGATAAAATGGTAGCATCATATTAACCCTTCAATGCAACAAGTTCTAAGATAAGATAAGATAAGATTTATTTATTGGTGTACATCAAATTTACAATTTGTTTACACAAGTCAAATACAGATACAGAAATGGGGTAAAGGAAGGAAAAGACATAATAGAATTTAAGAAGTAACAAACTTAGTAAATTGTAAACTAAGTAAAAAATTCAGAGAGGTAGTATCGGTGATAAAGCAAAATATATAATTTTCTGAGTTTGTTCTCCCCTATTTGTTAATCATGTTTTATTTAAAATGAATAATTGATAGCTAAAGCTGAGGTGTGATGGTCACCAACCAATTTCAATCGAAAAGTTGGCTTGTCCTCAAACACATATTTCTATGTGCGATCAACCATCATGAGAACTTAGGCTTTTTCTTTGTAAGTCATGAAACTCTTCAGAAACTACAAACTGGCCTGGCTTGTTAGGCTGGGCTAGTCTGTTCTCTGTTTATAGTCCTCTAGCAAGATACGAGTCTTCTCCCAGTTTCACGTCCCCCAGCCAGACTCAGTATTTATACTTAGGGTGATCTAAGTACAAATACTTTGTGGTAATATGGTAATGATAGATGGGTCTCAGATAGAGAGAGTCTTTTGAGTGATAGTTTAGTATAGTATTAGTGCTTTATTTAGACTGTCGATGTCGGCTAGAGACATGGAGTCATAATACGCTAACAGTTCAATTGTAGCACATCTTTATTGCAGGGCTCGGTGGAATAGGGGGAAAAAAGAAGTAGAGAAAAGAGGAAAATGTTAGAGGACACTAAACGCACAGATGGCACAGGGTTAAGATTGATACAATTTCACTCACTAACGAACACTTGAGCAGTTGGATGGTTTGACCCCACCCACTCCTGTGAAGTTAAGGGAGAATATTAATATAGATATTGTAATACCTCCACCTCTTTGAGAATTAAGTCTAAATTTGTGAATGGTTTTAAATGGAACAGACTAAACACCTCTACTCGGGCATGATGTAGAGATACCTCATAGGTACACTTTTTATTTTATTTATTTACACTTTATTTATTTTTACAAAACAATCATCAACAAAGAATTAACAACAATAAATTTAAAAAAAAAACTTAGAAGTATGCACAAAAAAAAATAATAAAGATCAATATTAATTTTTAATTACAATTGTTTTATAATCCGGGGCGAAGTTAATGCCTTAGGCATTCTCTGCCACCTAACCCCGGTTCGAAATTATCTACACTATGTAGATAAGGCACAATTTGTCATTTCAATTTTCCATGACACGATTTTTTTTTCACCGGGTAGAATCGATCGCTGACACGTTCAATACACAAGTTCTCTTAACATTGCTGAAGTTAAGCAACATTCAGCGAGGTTATGACTTCGTTTGAGACTATAACTCCCGACCCAACCCTCGCTGGGCGAGTTTAGTGGCAGAAAGTATCACAATTATGGCTCCTTCTTCTCCTAAAACGTGCTATTTTTGTCAGCATAATGGGACTCCCTGTCTCGAGCCGACTGTCTAAATAAAGCACTACTATACTATACTATACTATTTTTTTAATGTTCATCAAATAATCACTCGAACCGAAACCTTTTAATGCGGAGTTCACTGCAGGTACCACTAAGCTCCTGCATGGAGTGGGTGCAAACAAATGGAACAACATTACTGAATACTGATTACTGACACAGGTGTAAACTGGCAGATAACAATAACTATGTCAATATTAACTATTAAATTATCATAAAACAATTACTTATTCTAATGGGCAAAATTATTTTAATTATAGGAAAGTCAGATAGGTATTTTGTGACATTGTTTG
>JAMCCL010000302.1:0-44149 GCA_024516035.1 Bactericera cockerelli
GGGCAGTAGTAGCTTGAAGATATTATAATTATTATATTTGGCCAGCACTACGGTGGAAGCCAAACGTCAAAATTCAAAAGTACTTGTAGTTATTTACTAACAGAGTCCCCGTTGTCGCGAACGCGAGGTGTTTTTTAATTACTAGTCTGAAATAT
The DNA here is from genome assembly GCA_024516035.1 of Bactericera cockerelli. NCBI lineage: Eukaryota > Metazoa > Arthropoda > Insecta > Hemiptera > Triozidae > Bactericera > Bactericera cockerelli. Next base: position 156 of record JAMCCL010000302.1, read on the forward strand.
TTAATTAATAACTTTTGTAAACATGACAGGACATTTTGTAAACATATGACAGACATTTTAAACTTTAGGAAAGAGGCCTAAAGTTAGTTGGAATTGAGACGCCGACGAGGGCGGAAGTTCAAGTTTTCCTAGAAGCTGCACCGACTAGAGGTGTGGCAAGTAATTTAGACTCCGACTAGAGGAATACCGAGTTCATTAGTAGTTTCAATAGAGTGACATTTAGATATTTGATTAAATTAGTGAAGTTAAATATTAGTGATTCAAATAGTCAATCTTTCATTTTGATATAATACAAAGTAATTTTATTATAGTCTGATTTTTGCAATAGTGCATAATCTAGTAAGATAAACAGTTTTGCCAAGTGACATTGATTCGCCTTAATAAACCTATTATCTATGTTTAATTCATAACTATATAAGTACATTGTGAAAGTAATAAATATATAACCAAAACATTTAGAATCCCCCCTTTAGATCCACAAACATTTAGTTTTTATTTTCTCTGTCGTTATCTTCCACGTGTTCGCACCAGGCGAATTCACGACAGAAAAAAATTTTGGTAGCAGAGCGTGGTTACAATAAAACTACTATAATAAAGTTTTAATAAAGTGATTAAACATAATTTCAATAGTTTTATCGTAAAAAGTACGAGGAAAATCAATATTTTTTGAAGTTAGAAACCGAACTACTTCCCGGTGCAGTGTATCGTCAAAGGCATAGTTCACGCAAGGGATTCTGGGATTACCAGACGCAAGGACGCCAGCCTTCAATATTCATGCGCGCGTTGGCAGACATCTTGTAATCAGAGCTACAGCGACAGCAGCGCTAGAGAGAGGATAGCGGCAATCTAGTCAACCGGTTGAGAAGTGAAGTTGCACACAAAAACATCTTTTCAAACAGCTGATAAGTTGCTAATTATTATTTTTAAACTTCTCACTTTTCTTTTGTTTATTGTTTTGATGAACATTCAATTTAATTAAAGATTTTTTTTAATTAAGTGTTTAAGTCATAGGAAAAAAACACTTAAAGGGTGTTACCATTTTTATGAATCGTTATGATGACAAGTTAATTGGTATTCTGCTATAACTATTATCATTATTAATCAATTAGGATTAAAGTATTTTAAGCCTTTAATAATTTGAGTTAGTGAGTAGCTTTTTTATATTTATCTACAATAAAGTATTTATGTAGATTCTTTTACTTACTTATTTAAATTTAGTAGTACCTATTGTCGTAGGAAATAGGTTACCAGGTACAATTTTTAGCATATAAAAACAGCAGTCAATAGTAATTGAGTAATTTCTTATTAGTTATTAGATACTACGTAGGTAGTTAAATAGCCATGAATTAGTAAGTATGTAATTTTTATTTGATTATTTTTATTTAGTTGACATATTTAAATATTTTTCTCCCTTAATTTTTTTCCTTTACTTAGATTAAAATGGCTTCAGTTACTGTTTTAAAACGTAACTTTACTAGAAGTAAAAATCAACTTAGTAAGGTCGAATCTACTGTAGCAGAGATACACGTAATTCAAAGGTCTGCTTTCACTGAAGGTTTTGTGAAAGCCTCAATCAGTCAAATTAACTATGTTAAAGAGATATTAGCCCTTTATACCACTAGAAGAGATTTCGTAGAAAATGCTTTAAGTGAAAATGAGTCAGAATTAGAAAGCCTAGACACAACAGTTAGCGATGAGCTGCACGATAGATTGATACAGGAGATTTCAGAAGTAGAGGCTAAGATAGCTGATTATGAGTCCGTGAAGTTAGGAATTGATCGTCAGTTGGAAAGCAAAGAAAAGGAAAATGAGCGTAAGTTTTTGCTAGAAAAACAGGCAAAGGATATTGAGCTAGAAGAAAATGAGCGTAAGTTTTTGCTAGAAAAACAGGCAAAGGATATTGAGCAAGAAGAAAATGAGCGTAAGTTTTTGCTAGAAAAAACAGGAGTCAGAATATAGAGATCGTATTAAGCTAGAAGAAAATGAGCGTAAGTTTTTGCTAGAAAAACAGACAAAGGATATTGAGCAAGAAGAAAATGAGCGTAAGTTTTTGCTAGAAAAACAGGCAAAGGATATTGATCAAGAAGAAAATGAGCGTAAGTTTTTGCTAGAAAAACAGGCGAAGGATATTGAGCTAGTCGAGTTAGAATACAGAGATCGTATTAAGGTAGAAGAATTACGAATTCAGAAGATGGAATTAGATTTAACCAATCCTAGTGTCCAAAGAGCTCAACCAATGGACAGCTTCAGTTACAGTTTTCTGCCAAAGGTAGAAACTTATTAAATTTGATGGTTCGGAACCCGAGAGGTACAGTGAGTTTTGGGAATGTTTTGTCAAATCATAGATAGTAAGACAAATATTCCTGATAGTCTAAAGTTACAATACCTCAAAATGCAGCTTACAGGTAAAGCGTCTAAATTGTTAGATGGTGTAAAAATGACAAGTGCTAATTACAAACTAGCAAAGGAAATATTGCACGAAGCATATGGTAGCGAAGTCATTGTTGCAAATAAACTTTACAATGACATAGTGAAAATGACACTTCCCTCTAACAAAAAGGAAGATGTTCACAAGTTTTATACCGAGCTAGAAGTAAAACTTAAGTTGTTAGAGAATTTAGGAGATGTAGTAGAGAACAAAATTTTAGCTTCCGTGGTGTACAATAAATTGACTACAGGCACCCAATATAAGTTAGTAGAAAAAAATGGGGAAAATATATCTGTAGAGATCATTAGGAAACAAATGAAAGATGAGCTTAAGGTAGAGAGTGTTATGAAGTCTCTAGGCTCTACGGAAAAGTCTAACACAGCTAGGGCAGGTGAGTTTCAATTTAAATCACCCATTACTCCTATGAGATATGAGAAGAAGCCTTATACCGCTGAGTCTCTATTAACAGTCGATAGACAGCAGCATAAGAACAGTGGTATAAAAAATTCTAGTCCAAACACAGTTAGACGTAATAATAATTATAAATGTGTTTTTTGTGAGGGAAATCACTTTAGTGATGAGTGCCAGACTTATTCTACTCTGATTGAAAGAAAAAAGAAACTAAATGGGCGTTGCTATATTTGTCTGAGCTTATTCATCCTACTCGTGATTGTAAAAATTATACCAAGTGTTGGCACTGTGGAAAAATTGGACATCATTATAGGGCACTTTGTCCAGACAAGTTTTCTAAAGGTCATGGACCTGATAAGCATTCAGAATACAGAAATTGGGACCTCATTAGAAGTAAACCTAGGTCTAACTCTGCGCCCAGATCTAGTTCTGTGCGTGATAAGAAGGTAGATATTAGTACTAATAGTGCATTAACAGGCCAGGAAAATGTTGCAAGAGTTTTCCGCTACAACGGCATGCGCCGTAAATACTGTAGTTTTTATGCAAACTGCTGTACTTCATGTAAAAGGCAAGAATAGCAATGAAACTATTAAAGTTCGGGCTATTTTAGATACAGCTAGTAGCCATTCGTACGTAAGTGAAAGGCTGCAGAAGTTACTGGGATTAGAAACTGGTAAAGTATTGCCAATGAATGTTTATACATTTGGGGCTTTAGAACCCAAGCACATGAAAGCTCCAGAAGTGTCTCTAGACATGGTTACAAGTGATTCAAATTTTGAACTGAAATTATTGGTAGTACCTACAATTGTTAGTGCTGATAATAAACTATTATGTGACCGGGAGTTCATTAGGAAGTTAAATGAAAACTATAGCTTAGCTGACCGGTACTTATTAGATAATCCTCAAATGCAGTTTGACATACTCTTAGGAGTTGATTATTATGCCCAGTTTTTCTTGCCAGAGAAAATTAAAGTGAAAGATAATTTGTATCTGTTCAACACTGTATTTGGATACGTATTTAGTGGAACCACCACAGAAAGTAAGTTATCAGAAGATCAAAATATCGCTTCTTCTTCTTTGTATGCTAGAACTGAGATAGGTTTAGATTCAACCGATGATGTACGTAAGTTATGGGAATTGCAAACCATCGGAATAAAGGACAATTGTTCTATTGTAGATGACGATCTTGCCTTGCAGACTTTTGAGTCTAGTCTGCAATATAAAGATAGTAGATATTATGTAGATTTCCCATGGAAAAATGATACTAGAGACGTTCAGTCCAACTACGGCTTAGCCATAGGGAGACTAAAGTCATTGATCAAAAGACATACTGACGACGGTGTCCTGCAGGTATGCAAGGAAACTTTGACCGAACAGTTGAGTAATGGAATTCTAGAAGAAGTTCCAAATGATGAGCTGGATAGAAGTTTCATGTTATTTTCCATACCATGCTGTTATTAAAAAGGACAGTAATACTACGAAGGTAAGATTTGTGATGGACGCTTCGGCCCGTCAAAATCGTTCTAAGCCAAGCCTCAATGACTTATTATATCGAGGCCCCGTGTTACTAGAGAACTTGTGCTCATTGTTATTGAGATTTAGATTACCTAAGTATGGACTTATAGCCGATATTGAGAAAGCGTTCCTTAATATTGGGCTAAATGAAGGTGAACGAGATTTCACCCGAATATTATGGTTAAGGATGTAAACAAGCCAGTAAGTCCCGATAATATATTAGTGTTACGCCATACCCGTCTGCCCTTTGGTGTGGTGTCTAGTCCATTCTTGTTAAGTGGTGTTATTCGTACACACTTAGCCAAGTATCCGAATGATTCTGTTGTAGAACAGTTACGACAAAATATTTACATGGATAATATTCTATGTGGTGTTAACTGTGAAAAGGATGTCAAAGAATTCGTTCAGAAAGCCAGAAAGGTATTTTCTGACGCTTCTTTAAATCTTAGAGAATGGGCATCGAACCATCCTATTGATTTAAATCCTGAGCTTTGTAATGTTAAAAAAGTACAAAACACCCTGGGTATGCTCTGGGACACTCAGAACGATAAGTTGAGTCTGAAGTTCAACTTTACATACAAAAAAGAACTAATTTGCAAAAGATTATTATTGAGTGTACTTGCATCCTTCTTTGATGTTTTGGGACTTTGGACGCCGATTATTATGTCCCTCAAGCTTCTGGTGCAAAGTGCCTGGATTCAGAAGAAAGATTGGGACGATGAGCTAGAATCACAGGATAAGAGTGAATTCTTGAGAATTGTAGACAGTATGAACTATGTTCAGTCTATTCCTGTATCGAGATACTTAGACACTAGCGATGGTGATGATATATACTACGAGCTTCATTCATTTTCCGATGCGTGCGCATATAGCTATGCATCGGTGGTATATCTTAAAAGTATATCCTCATCAGGTAGGATTTCAAGTAACATAGTATTTGCCAAGTCGCGAGTTGCCCCTATGGATAAGCCAACTCTACCGCGGCTAGAGCTACTAGGCGCCTTAATAGCGTATCGTAGTTTAAAATTTGTCCGAGAGGGACTCCAGTTAAAAATTGATAAATGTCTCCTCTGGAGTGATAATCAATGTGTTCTTCATTGGATCACAGGTAATAAAGTCTTACCTACTTTTATTAACAACAGAGTGAAGGAAATCAAGTCAGCACCTTTTCAAATTACATTCAAATATGTACCTACAGGAAGTAATCCAGCCGATATGGCTTGTCGAGGTTTTAATGCCTTGAACCTAGTTAGCAACACTCTATGGTGGAAAGGGCCCTCATTCCTCTCCGCTGATACAGTACCTGATTTCGACTTTCCCAGCATGCCCCCTGAGGAAATACAAGTAGCCGAAGAGAAAGGTGTGGCTTTGTTGACAAATAAACATAAATATAAGGTAACAAAACCCTTACCCATTGATGAATCAAAATTCAACTCATTTCACACGCTTGTGAATGTAACTTGTTATGTCAAAAAATTCATTCGATCATGTCGAGGAGACAAGGATGTTAAAGGTCCAATCAGTTATGATGAGTATTCTTCAAGTAGACTGTCTTGGATATTGTATTTGCAATACGAAAGTAGCGCCGCACAAATCGAGTGCATCTTGTCGGGCCAACGAGACAATTTGTGTAAACAGCTAGGCTTAGAGCTGAGTGATAACAAAATACTTATTTGTAAGGGTCGTTTCATAGAGGTAGATAGTAACTCTAGTGAAAAATTTCCTATATACCTACCCCGACATAATCACTTATCTCGACTTATTATTAGAGATATACACAATAAAAGCTTACATTGTGGTGTATCACACACATTAGCCTTGGTAAGGGAAGAATATTGGATGTCTCAAGGTCGTACTGAAGTACGAAGTGTTCTTAGTAAATGTGACACTTGTAAAAGACAAAATGTGAATCCATATAAAATGCCGGATTTCTCTATCTTGCCTAATTTTCGCGTGAACAAAAATATTGCTTTTGAATACGTAGGTATAGACTATTTTGGTCCCTTATATGTTAAGGAAAGCGGAGTAAAGGCTCCTGTGTATGGATTGATCTTCTGTTGCTTAACTACCCGTGCAGTGCACTTAGAGCTTACAACAAACTCTAGGGGGTACTGACTATATATTAGCTTTAAGACGGTTTATAGCACGTCGAGGAAATGTCAAACATATCCTGTGTGATAACGCTATGACATTCAAATTGGCGGAAAAACGTCATCAATAGCCTTTATGATAACTTGAATAATAAGAAAATCAAGTTCAACTACATAAGTCCACTTCATCCATGGCAAGGAGGCGCTTATGAAAGAATGGTAGGAGTCGTGAAACAATGCTTAAAAAAGACAATAGGTAAGCTATTGTTGACCACTGATCAGCTGAATACAATACTGATAGAAGTAGAAAGTATTGTGAACTCACGACCACTGGGATACTATGGGGAGGAAGACCTCATCATTACTCCCAATCATTTCCTAGGTCTCAAGAGAGATGCTCTCAACAGTCAAGACGGAGACTATACAGAGGACAAGTCTCAAAGTGTAACTTTCAGAAAGGTTGTTGATCTTTGGAAGAAAGGTCATTCTTATTTAGATATGTTTTGGAGACATTGGTCAAAACAATATGTGTCTTGCCTACGTGAACGTAAAGTCACCATGTTTCGTCAGGGTAAAGTCACGAGTGTAGAACCAAAACTAGGCGAGTTTGTTTTAATTAGAGAAGGTAAAACAAAACGATCAAATTGGCCGTATGGTATAATACGGAAACTCTACTATAATCGTCATAATAAAGTAGGTACCGTTGATGTTCAAGTTTCCAATGGTAACATAATTACTCGTCCTGTTAGCTCCCTCTACCCAATGGAAATGGACTAAAAGGTTATTGAGGAACAAGTTAATATTTCTGAAGATTTACATTTGTTCATTATCATTATTATTATTATAAAATGTTATTTATTGATTTTTATTCCTCTGAAGAAGTTAAAAAAATTTATGTTAAAACTTTCCAATTTTCAGAGATTCGATAGCAGTTTATTTTTCTTTTCATAGGTATGTCATGAAATATTTATGTTCAATATTTTTGTTTTTAAAAAATAAAGTAAAATGCAGTCTTTTATTGTACTTATTCAATATGTTAGCATTCCAAGCAATCATAAGTAATTATGAATATTAGGAACTTTCAAGTTACAGAAGATTATTTTAGTTGTTTATAAAACCAAGGTTTATTATTTATTAGTACTTCATTCTGTAACTTATTATGATATTTATTTCTCTCTTATAATTCCTTATTTCCTTTTATGGGGGGGAATGTCGCGAACGCGAGGTGTTTTTAATTACTAGTCTGAAATATTTAATTAATAACTTTTGTAAACATAACAGACATTTTGTAAACATATGACAGACATTTTAAACTTTAGGAAAGAGGCCTAAAGTTAGTTGGAATTGAGACGCCGACGAGGGCGGAAGTTCAAGTTTTCCTAGAAGCTGCACCGACTAGAGGTGTGGCAAGTAATTTAGACTCCGACTAGAGGAATACCGAGTTCATTAGTAGTTTCAATAGAGTGACATTTAGATATTTGATTAAATTAGTGAAGTTAAATATTAGTGATTCAAATAGTCAATCTTTCATTTTGATATAATACAAAGTAATTTTATTATAGTCTGATTTTTGCAATAGTGCATAATCTAGTAAGATAAACAGTTTTGCCAAGTGACATTGATTCGCCTTAATAAAACCTATTATCTATGTTTAATTCATAACTATATAAGTACATTGTGAAAGTAATAAATATATAACCAAAACATTTAGAATCCCCCCTTTAGATCCACAAACATTTAGTTTTTATTTTCTCTGTCGTTATCTTCCACGTGTTCGCACCAGGCGAATTCACGACAACCGTGGCGCCGTGGTGTAGTGTAAGTATTAGGCACCGTGGCCTGGGTTCAAATCCGAGGTCCACTCATACCTCGTGAGGATTTACTAAACACGACCAATGGCATCGTTATCGGAGTATAAATAATTAATTTAAAAGAATTCGAAAAGTAATGGATGCTCTTGGTAATGCTGCAGTACCCACATAATTCGCCTCTGATAACACAAGGAGGCGTAAACAACATTTTCGAAATTTTACAGGAGAGCCAAAATGAGTTTTCTTGTGCATAAATTTTCTGTTCACGGTGGGAAAATCATCACTTCCCTGCACCCGTGAATGACCATACGAACTTTTTCTGTTGCCAAATTTGATTATTTAACTCTGACTATCGATTTACGCCTATTTGATCTGTCTGAAAAAGAGAAAATGAGGGGTACGCCTGATTTCAATTTTTGTTGTATCTTTTCTTTGGATTATAGGGCGGTTACCTATTGCTCCGATTTAATGACTTTCTGTTCAAAATTGGGGCAGCATCCTTTTGCTCCGATTTAATGAGGTACCTATTGCTCCGGATACCTATTGCTCCGGAAAATTTTTTTAGGTGACCCAACTTCCGCATTCCTATTCCTCCGATTTCATGTTGCAGGTAGTATGTTTATGTTTACATTTGATACAGGTGAGGGACGAGGAGACAATATTTAGTCTGACGGTTGTCAGACTAAATATTGTGTTTCGTTAGCCGGCTAGGATAGCTTGGGTGAGGGGCTTAGGTTAGGTTGAAATTAGTGCAGGGTTAGACCGGGTCGCTGCGCGACCCGGCCTAACCACCTGCACTAATTTCAACCTAACCTAAGCCCCTCACCCAACCATCCTACCCAACAAACTGAAGTCAGTATTCTATCGTGCAATTTCACCTTGTTAACTTTACCTAACCCTATATAACTACAAAATTCTTCTTAACAAAAAAATCCTCTTACCAAAAATGACGCATCAAATTCCAATTGACAATAATCATTCGTCTTTTATATGTGAAAGAATTTGATTACTTAGAAAATAAAGATAAAAAACGTTTAAATTCAATTTTTGTCTTTTCTTTTCCATTTTCTTTATCGGAGGAATAGGACTATACCTTTTTGGCAGTTTTCGGAGCAATAGGTATGTACCTTTTTGATATCCGATTTCAATTTTGAACAGAAAGTCATTAAATCGGAGCAATAGGTAACCGCCCCAAAATTGAAATCGGATATCAAAAAGGTACATACCTATTGCTCCGAAAACTGCCAAAAAGGTATAGTCCTATTCCTCCGATAAAGAAAATGGAAAAGAAAAGACAAAAATTGAATTTAAACGTTTTTTATCTTTATTTTTAAAATATTTTTAAATACAAAATACATTTTTTTTTGTTATGAATACAAAATACACAAAATAAAAATAAAATACTCACTTCTTGGATTTTCTATAGTGCCAAGAAACACTTTCTAAGTAATCAAATTTGGATATTTTACCTTCCTTGTATTGCTCAACTGTAGACTTCATAAGGAAATATTTCTTTGTTTTGCCCTTGGTAATCTTGGTAAAACTTTGCGCCTGGCCTTGTAAATACTTCGCTTGACCAAATATACATCCTTCAGATCTAATGTCTTACTTTCTGGGTCAACATCGATCAAAGCTTTTTTTATGACTTTACTTGGAAGTTCATATGCGTCTTCCGACGCTTTTCTTTTAGCACAATCTCTCAACTCTTGCCTTAATATGTCTTTATCACTGGGAGGTGAATGTTGATGAACTATATTTTCCTGTGTTATTTCCGAATCACATACAGTTTTTACAAATGATGAACAATAGGTATACATCATAGTTTACTACCTGCAACATGAAATCGGAGGAATAGGTATGCGGAAGTTGGGTCACCTAAATTTTTTTCCGGAGCAATAGGTATCCGGAGCAATAGGTACCTCATTAAATCGGAGCAAAAGGATGCTGCCCGGATTATAATTGGATTACGTCTATTTGTGAGAACAAAATATAGCACAAGTAGACTCAATCCAAGCAATAAAACCGATTTCAAAAATTTGTGGTTTACGCCTCTTTGTGTTACCAGAGGCGAATTGTGTAGATGATTTTAGCTTTACCACAAGGAAATGATCTTTAACTATCTGTAGGTGGTTACAAAAAATATTTCGCCTGACGCCTAAACTTACAAACCAGCTAGCTTAATCTAACTCATCCAGCCTGCGTTGGGACGGAAATTGCTAGCAGGTTCAAGTCACAGTTTCCTTAGCTTGAATTCATCTTGCTAATGACATTGACAGTACCTATGAACACTTGTTTTTTTGACTTGTCTAAAATACAACATAAAAAACAGATGTCAGGTCAGTATATTAGTATAAACAGAAATCAGTATGAACAGGTGATCTCTTATATACGCCTGTTAGTTTATAGATATGCAATGTGCCTAGCAACGAACTTAAAATTACTCACTGTTATGACATTGATCCAAAAAAAAATTACGAGTTGGTGTCAATCATTTGTTCAATATTTCAGCTCTCATAGTTAATCTGAAGTTATCTTATCTCCAGCGAAGTTAGAACTTAATGGTATATTCACTCACATGAAGACCGTAGATTTTCAGTCTATTCATGTTCAAAATACATACTTTCTTTTCCAAAATGCTTGGGTAAGTAAATATGTACATTGTAAAGTGAATGAAAAATGTATAATGAATCACATACTCGCCTTAATGAATAGAAGTTTCTCTCTCTAAAATCTTTTTGCCCAAAAACTTCCTTCACCCATCTATATTCTATTCTTGCTGGACGTTGCTTAACTTCAATGACGGAACTATAATTCGTGTATTTGACTACCATCGACGATGCCGCTCGTATATTTGACATAAATGATCCATCTTCAGAGTATTGGTGGTCATGGTGGCCTTGGTCCAAGGAGGTGGTCAAGGCGCCAGTCTGATTAAACAGGTAGCGTAGGCAGATTCATCAATACGCAAATATAAAAATTGTTTGGGAATGTGTATAGAATGGATTATGAGAAAAAAACCAAGGAAAATTTCAACAGCTATCAGATGGAGGAAGATAAAAGCAATGAGAGTGACAGGATGCGGAACGAAAGTCTAAAATCTGACACAATGAAAGTAAATAATTTAGAAGGCTGAGGTCTTCCTCGGACTGTTGTTGTTGTTGTTGTTGTTGAAGCCAGCTTGGCTACAGCTGAAAGGGTGAGTGATGGTCTCCAGCCAAATTTATTTCAAAGTTGGCTCGTCCTGAACCACATATTTATATGTGCGATCAACCAACATGGGGACTTGGACTTTTCTTTATAAGCTATTAAACCCTTAGGAAACTGCAAGCTAGCCTGGCATGTAAGGGTTGGCTAGTCTGTCCTCTGTTTATAGACCTTTAGCGAGACACTGGTCTTCTCCCTGTTTAACGTCCCTCAGCCAGACAATTCCTCGGACTGTAGTGGAGTGTAGCGACAGTTGGTAAGGTAAGAGAGAAGGGATACTTTGGTTCGGATCCCACCCAATGCATTAAATTTTCCTAGCATGTCTAAATACGTTATCATATTTGATATTTGTGTCAATCACTTTCGTGTTATCACAACTACTCAAACTAGCTTTACTAAATCTACGCTGAAACCGGGACTTGAACCACCGACCTCCAGGTTACAAGTCCGCCGCCTTATCGATCAATCTACTGAGCATATCTAAGTATGTGACCACACAATAATATAGCACATCTGAGGGTCCGGTAGTAGAAAATGTTGTAAGCAAGTGGAAAACTTTCCACTATTATTTTCATTATTTCTTTCCGTTATGATCTTATGCCGGGTCCACATTAAGCGAACATTGTTAGCTAACAATGTTCGCGAACAATGTTATCCGCACATTTTGTTCGCGAGCATTGTTAGCTAACAATATTCGCAGTGTGCACCCGGCATTAGAAAATGTTTTTACGACTTGTTTGAAATAACATTGTTAGTGAACATTGTTAGCTAACATGTTCGCTTAGTGTGGACCCGGCATTAGAAGCACACTGATCAAGAGGAAGACGAATATCTCGTTGGATTGAAAACATAAGAAAAGTTGTAGGAAAGGTAGGAATCAACCCATAAGAACGGAAAGAGACTGCTAAAGATAGAATAACATGGTTTCAGCTCATAGAACAGGAATTTGGTTGTTGAGGCAGCAGCCACGAAAGAGTTTCGTTGGTAGTATGACTGTAGACTTAAACTACGATGACTTTTATAAATTTATAACCTCACTAGTTGAAAGTGTGCTACTGTGAAAATCTGTTCCTGCCTCTACTTAAGAAACATCCTCACTTGAAACCAGGATTCCTTAAGGCTTATCATTCACTTTTACTCAAGCCGGATATTATTTTACAACATAGGTGTTACTGTCAAAACATTAAGTGTCAAAATTCCACGAGTCATGATTGTAGATAAAATCTTGGGAAAGTTTCGAATGAATTAAGTTGTATAAAAGGAAGCTGAGAGCATCCATAGTGAAATATATTTGCATACTTATTAGTTATTAGTGTTGAACATAACGAGATGTCTACAACTCGAATTAACAGATCTAACAGAGAGTACCTACTGGTAGTCAAGTGGTTAACGCGCGAGTCTGGTAATCCAGGTAGCGTAGGGATCCGTTGGTTTGAATCCCACCCAGTGCATGAAGTTTTCCTTATTAATTTGAGTTTGTGACCACATAATAATAAGACTCTGAGGGTTCGGTGGTAGAAAATGCTTTGAGCATTAACCTCGCCTGGTGGTTACCAAACACTAAAGAGAGTTATTAATATTTATACCTAAGCATTAAATGAAGTTTTTAAGGTGGATGCTGATTTTCTTGTAATTAACGCCAGAGACAAAAGTCTCTTGTCGGATGGTCCAGGTTTTGTGGCTCCCAATGAATGACATTTCGTACACCAGGAGTATTTGTTTTCTCTGTGGATGATATCTCATTCCACAGGAGTCTTTATGTTTTCTGTGTTCTTTTTAAATGGGAATTTAAAAATCGCACGAATAGCTCAGTATTTAAGCACTCGCTTGCCATGCGGAAGGTCCGGGTTCGAACCCCGCGCCGACAATAATTTGTATTCAAAATTTGGTTACAGTTGTTGGAAAGGGATATCTTCCGGTGCGCTCGTGTTGACCCAGCGCCTGAATGGGAAGTATTGTGTCACTTCTCGCCCATCAAAGGGGAGGCACATTATGGGATGGGTAGGCTACAACACAGACAAGCGGCTGTGAAACACTCATCTTAAAATAAAAATCAAAGGAAATTCAAAGAAAAGAACGGGATTCAAGGATATCAATAAACCATTTCTAAACAATAATAAAAAAACACAAAATACTTCCGATTTTTAATATTAGAAATTTCTAGGAAGTAATAGAAAAAGGACGCATAGAGAGACTTAAATCATTGAGTTTGAAATTTTTCTCGTTTCAGTCATTGCATTGTTGAGAGACATTGCTTCTGAACAAGTGTGTGAGTGAGTTTATAGTCATATTACTGTTTATTTTACCTACCTTCTTATCACATGTCACGCACAGTGAGTGTGATAAACACCGCGATACTTACCTATACTTACGCAAATCATTGTTCAACCATTAGGTATATCTTTGCATGTAAAATTAATATCACGAATCACCTTTCGAATATGATATTATAAGCTACAATTATCTGCCTATTTAATACAATTAGTTAAGCACTAAAAGCATTGAGGTAAGTATAGGTAGTAAATGACTAGTGAGTAATGTAAGTGTCTATTTTCACTTACCTTGACTAAAAATGAATTGTTTAGTGTATTTATTTTATTTATTCAATTGTATAAAATGAAAGAATTTTTTTTAACATCGCTTTTAACTGCATGGTCATATCACGACGGGGATGTTACCCTTCATTAGCACTAAACTCACAAAAACTTTCTATCCATATTAACCTCACCCAGCCTGGGTTGGGCCAGAATGCCATCATCACGGAGTCTTCATCTCTCTGGACATTGCTTAACTTCGGTGATCCTACGAAAACTGGTGCAGTCAACGCGCCATCGACGCTGGCTAGAGGAAGAATGTACTCGTATTTTGTTTTATACTCTTTCCCAGAGTCAGAGCTATTTCCTGGTTGGATCGTAAGGTGTCTTTTGCAACTGGATCTAGTAAGATCGGCAAGTTATGTTCTTCTCTTGTCATGATAATTTTCTACTCGGTCTTACTTATTTTGAGGAAACCACGATGCCAATAGACGCCAATCGATTTGTCATCGATCTTAAACGATTTTTTAACTATAGTGCTTTGTCTGGAACTGAAGTTATCCGACAAAAGCCCACGAGGACTAGTCTCTCATTTTACTACGATGGAACCGCGTGAACATTACTTCAAGGTAAAGGTACTGTCAACCAGCATAAACAACAGGCTAATATTTTGAAATATATTTAATGAATATTTAAAAGCGTTAGATGAAAGCTGGCAGATTCAGATATTAAAATTTCTAAACTATTTATTCGATGGAGGAGACCTACCACCATAACTAGCCAAATCCTACATGTTCACAACAGGCTAACACCTTGTTAAAACGACGTAAAATGAGAATAAAAGTGGTACTCTCTACGCGTCGAGCGGCTTTGATTCACGGCCAGCCGGACACCACTTCTTCAATGAATTTTTGATGGACTAACTTTGCCCGATGGGTTGCGAGACGCAAGCCTTGCTTCCTGGATCCCCAGTCACAGCGTCAGACGCAGTTGCAAAACCCGCAGGAGTAATAGTTTCTTTCTAAATCACAGAGGCATGCCATTCTAGATCCAGAAATTTCCGTGCAAGATTCCTCAACGGCCAGAATTCAAACTCACAACCCTTGGATCACAAGGACCAACTTGACCGCAGAGATCAGCTGACTGCCCATGCAGGTTTGCTCATAGGCAACTGGCTCTAGGCTCTGAAGAGGTTCTCACTTCATTTCTCTTTCTCTTCGCCGCATCCTTCTTTCTCTTTCCTGATATTTCTGCATAGCTCTGCGCACTATCAGTAAGTTCCGATAGAGTTGAACCAGCAGTCACCTTGAAACTTTTACACTCAGAACTTGAAGCTCGTTCGAAAGTTCTGACTAGTCAACGGGACCAGAATTTGTAGAAAATGACAGATTTTTTTAAAAGAATATTGACATAAGTTGCATTTAAGTTATACAAAAATTAACAAGATTTTTTAATGATTCAGTTGAGTGTTTTGAGTAAATTTAGTTTAAAAGTGCGATATTTATAAGATTTTTAAAGTTGTTTTTTGTGAAAAATGGTTATTTTTTCTTAAAAAGTTGCAGTGTAAGTTTTTTGATGTTTCGATAAACATAGTTCAGTGACGGGGGGTAAAATCATGTTCTTATCTCTAATCATATTAGAAGATTTCTAAATTTCTAAACCTTTCTGTATAATTCTTTTTTACTCAATCTTCATAATTTCTTTTTCGCGAGGAAAAAAATTCTCAAGAAAACTCTAAAATGAGGTGAACTTCAGGGATTATAATGTCAAATTTCAAGTACAAGTCTTACGAAAACAACATTTCAATGCATTAGATTAACTAACAGAAAAGTCTGGCACAATAATATCCAAAGAATTCCAAGATTAAAAATCAAGATGAAATTCAAAACGAATTTTACGGTTAGTGAAACAATTAAAAACGGCGTAATCAAATTAAGTACGCTCTTCATTTTATTGATCAACATAAGTCACAGCCATACTAGCAACTACTCAATGAGCGGCAACCCAATATGGGACGAGCTGCTAAAAAACTGTCAAAACAGCTCCTCAGGTTACATGTGTGTACAGAACAACTTATTCCGCTACGTCGACAGCGTACTGCTCAATACTGAATTCCACGTAAGTGATAGTTTCTACTTTAAGAACAAAATAAATGGCAGCTCGAGCTATTACCAAGTGCCACACTACTCCAATCAAATCCCAGTTTATAGCAATAGTCCAAACGAGGAGGACATGCAATTTCACAAATTCATCGATGAACTAGAGACTGTGGAGCAAAAATTAGATTCCGATGAACAGAGTGAAGATACTAAATCCGATAGAAATAAAAAGAACAATGACAAAAGTGAAAAACAAAAATATGAAACTGAATATGTAAGTGAAACAAATAGGGGCGAAGACCCAAGGCAAACAGATGATGTTGACAGTGTTGACATAGATGTAAATGAAAATAAAGCTGACAGCAACAACCAGGATTCCAACGATTGGAAAAGCGTTGAGTACGCCTCCCCTTCACCACCTGTTAACAAAAACGTGTGGAGTATTGACTTGGACCAGATAGTCAATTTGAAACCAGAATGGCAAGCTACGCAGGAACACACATCAAAAAGTCCTTTAGAATCAGATCAATCAGAACATGAAACTAACCAAGAAAGGTGGATTCCTAAAACAGACAAATCTGTCAGAAATGGATCAAAAAAGAAGCTTTCTAGTCGAATAAAATATGGAAGATCACTAGACTTGTCCAAAAGTACTGATACTAACGAAAACAACGGCCAAGCTAAAGAAAGTTTGTCAGATAAAAGCAAACCTGAGCAAATTCAAACCGGGGAAGATTCCAAAACAAAACAACAGAAACCTCTCTCTGACCATCCCTCAAAGGCAGAAATCGAGGAGAACATGATCCCAGATAGCGAACACATGCCCGAGGTTCCGTACAAAACCATCTACGATGTCTCCTCTATGTTTTACGAGAAGAGTGTCAACTACTTCATGAACCACGACCTGATCTTCTTCCTTCCCCAGTTTATGTTCGGAGGGGCCCAGATCACCCTGTCACCAAAGGGCATAGAGGCAGATGGTGGAATTAACTTGAGACTCAATATTAACTCTCTCACCAAACAAGACAACTCAAACGGGCAGAGTCGACTTTTCTTCAAGCATATGCGTAAGTCATTTTACAAAAATTCTTCACTTCTTGTCAATTATAATTTACAGATATTATAGTTGAAATTAATTTTTACTTAAAGTAGCCATAATCTATTTACTGAAGATTTTTATCATCCAATAGGAGGCAAATGTTATTAGGAATCTAAATAGGAAGAATCTCTCTGAGGAAGTAACTCTGACTCTAACATAGAAATAATACATCCGATTTCTACTATTAGAAATTTATCGGAAGTAATAGACATTGCATACCACACTCCATTGCACACCCCCACATGTAATAGTAAATGCATCAAGACTTACCCAGAGATATCGGAGAACATTCAACAGGTTGTTCTTATACTTTCTGAAGAAAAAAATAAATGATCCAAACTCAAACCTTGATCATATATGAGTGTCTGCTCTTTAACATAGGTAGTACTATTATTACAAAAATCTAAAATAATTGTAAAGTTTTAGAGAAGAGAAAATATAAAAGTATAAAATAAAAGCAAAAGTGGTGACATACTTAAAACATTTCTAAGGTGCCTACAATCATACATGGTAGGTTGTAAAACTCGTTCGTAGTTTCATAAAATTCTCCAAATATTTGTGGAAACAAATCTACCCATCACTATGTTAACATCCTCAAGAACATCTCGCATTCCTCTTGGTACAAGTTGCGTAAAATTTCTTCTTCCCCGGTCTTGCTTGGGGGGTATCCCACAACTCGAATCTTGTTCCTACCTTCTTTAAATTTGGAAAGATTAAATTTTATTCGGTGAAACTTTCAAAAATCAGCTCGCCAGCAAGTTCGGTCACAAGTTTCTTGTTTTAGTGACCTTGTTTCTCTGCGATATTGTCAGGTCTCACGTCTACTGGTTCAGACCAAACTGTCGGGACGCAGGTATCATGATGGACTGCCGACTAAACTGCTGTATGCCCAATTAGAGGCAAGTGACTCACCGGGTGTGTCGCAAGTGAAATCAAATTCAAGATTGAGAACTCATCATTATGGATGAGGATTCACTATTTTAAATAAAACCTCACCACTAAAAATTAGATCTTAACATCAGGATTTTTTTTTTTTTTTTTTTTTTTTTTTTTTTTTTTTTAAGTGGGGTTTAACGTCGCTTTCAACTGCCATGGTCATATCACGACGGGGGTTTTACCCTCCATTCGCAGGAAACTCACAAACCTGCTACTCACATTGACCTCACCCAGCCTGAGTGGGGCCGGGAAAAGCCAGCGTCACGAGAATTAGAATTTGAATGGTCACCCATCCAAGTCTTAACCTCGCTGGATGTCGCTTAACTTCGGTGTTCTGAAGGGAACCGGTGTATTCAACATGCCATCGACGCTGGCTAAACATCAGGATTATCAGGAATAAATGTCACCAGATGATGAAATTACCATAGGAATTATAGCCAGCTTTGATGAAGCCTTATTTCATTCATAATTGACTTTGTTTATCAAAGCTGTGTAAAATAGATGTACCTACAAAATATGTTAAACAAATTAACAGTTTATATAAATCTTGCAAATTCTCCAATTTTCTTTAGATAGAACAATATTGGGAGGGTAATTTTCTTAATAGATGTTGTAAATACTGTTACTTGATAACAGACAACTTCATAAAATTGACTGCCTAAACACTTAATTTTGTACTCTTAAATAACTATTTTTCACAAAGTATTTAGTTGAATTAAAAACCACACTTAAAAGTCTATACACTAAACATAACAAATCTAAAAGTTCTCAACCCAAAAATGCAATTTGGCAGATGATTAACCATATGAGCTTTTTTCCATTACAATCCAATGTATGACAAATGAACAACCAACGCAAGTTTGGTTGGGGTTTTCTAAATTTCTAGTTTGCCTGGTACAGAGAAGTTGCTGCAATAAAATTACTTTTACTCTAGGATTCCTTAATCCGGCAGTAATACGAGAAACCGGTATGTATGTTCTGACTAGTAGACCCTATAGCCCAACCAGCAGAAACCGAACAAGCCTGCGATATCGAATAAACTGGGTCTACTTTACCTAAAGTTCTAGTTTTATCAACTTTATATTCGTAGTCAATATTAGTGCAGCATAGACTAGAGTTGATCCTCATTAGCAATCCGGAGGTTCCCAAATTTTTCATGAGTGATTCTTAATAATTTGTGTCCCAATAAACCGTGCATTGGTAGTCTAGTGGTTAAAGTGCTATTTTGGTAATGCAGGTGGCCTAGGGATCCTTTGGTTCGAATCCTACTCAGTGCATGAATTTTTCATTATTTAATTGAGCATAAGACTGTGAAGGTCAGGTGCTAGAAAATGCTTAAAGCATTAACCTCCACTAAATAGTATTATTATAATTTGGAATAAACACCTAAGTTGCTAGCATCAGAATAAAAAAACCGAAAAATTATGCTTCTATCATTATAATTTTAGGGGGTTTAATTTCTTTGTCTCTCGCTCTCTCTCTCGGCATGTACTTTAAATTTTTGAATGTCTGTAATGTTTATACAAAGAGTTGCCTTACTATCTTAAAGAACATATTCATTTTTTCCAATCTAGTTTTAGATTTTTTTTTTTAATTTATAGAAAACTTTTTAGCCTTCAGCTACATGTATTTTTGTTACTGACGAGTAAGAATTTTTTACAATGAAGTTTTTTGTAATAAAAACGCACTTTAATGAGGCCACAATCATCTTTGATACCGCTTCAGTTAGGCTGCTTCCAACAAATTGAAAGTTGCTCTAGCCGGATACTATTTTAATGGATAAATGCCAACTTTTTTGTATATTTAGGTGAACGTTGGGATCGCCAAATGAAATTGGAACTGCTGAAACATTGCACTTGTCTAAATCTCACACAAAAGTTACAGTTGAAATCCAGTTAAAAATTGTAAAATGATATAAACATAAAAACTCAGTAGAATAAAACATAAACATATTATGCAGGTTTTGTTATGTCCCATCATACCACTCAAATAAAGTGTATAACTTATGTGAAAACTGATGTAGAAAGTTTCAGCAGTGGTCTGACAGTGGAAAAAAACTTTTTGATTTTAAGGAAGTCGGGTGACGGGAATTATATTATGGGTATTTTGCCATTGCTTGTAAATATTTACAGTAAAAAATATTCCTAAAATATATATAAAAAAATGTTCTATTGGAGTTCTATACTTCTTGCAAAAACGATAAACACTAGACTTTGCCACCATGTGAGCTTAGCCATTTTAAAAAAGCAACAACAATGGAGAATCTATTCTCTTCAGTAGAATACTACAAATATATGAGATATCCTTATAAATCAGAAGATATTAGTTATGATCAGATAGTGTTGTGATTATCATAGGAACTTTTCACCTGATTCCCATAGACATAGAGGGACCTTACTCAGTCATTGCCGGAAGTTGGGCATGTTTTTGAACTGCCGGGATGTGTAGGTCAAGTTTAATAACCATACCAGAGGACTCTGCGCTTTGTTTTTCGTGAAACTTTGAAAATTCTCAGGTCTAACTATAATTACTCTGCCAAAATTAATAAAGCATGTTTTTCGTGGTTTAATTTCATGCTATAATATTTTTTTTTTAAAATCAAGGTATACTGCGCTATTTAATTAAAGTTTGTTTTTGTTTAAGGTATAAATTATTTCTGTAACGGTAGATAATGCAATATATAAACGTGTCTGAATTTCTATGAAATCTCCAGCTTACAGGTTCAAATTCAGTCGGGAAATTTTTTTCTAACAATTTTTATTTGTCATGAATTAATTTTCTTTCTCTCGAAAATTATAGGTCATCTCTATTTCGGTAAGTGCTCGTAGTTCAAATTGGAATATAACATGGTGTCTAATTTAAATATCTTGAAATTTAACAAAAATCACTTCCTGTGCCAAAAAATGCCCGATTGATAATAAGACTCAAGGAAAGTGTTCCTAAGTGAGAGCATAAAAAGTTATAGTAAGGAAATTAATTAATTTTATAAGGATTGTTAAAAAAAAAAAAAAAACATTCCCAACTCATTTACACAACAGAAAAATAATATTGTTTGGATAAGTTCAAGAGTGGAATATCTAACATTTAGCACCTGAAATGCATTGTGGTTAAATACCTTACATCTTTATCTACTGGTTCAATCACAACACCTCCTGTCTCCTGTATTTTGTAGCTCTAAAAACTCACGGTGTTTTGTCTAAAGATCAGTGTTGATGGAATTGTATGTGTTAAAAGCTGTTACGACTCTTTTTTGAATGGGTGTCTGTGTATGCGTCACGGTTTTTTTTTTTTTTTTTTTTTTTTTTTTTGAATGGGTGTCTGTGTATGCGTCATAGTTATGCTTATTGAAGTTATTCCAAATGCTATAAGTTCTTGGATATTTGATCTTTGTAAAACGGCATGAAATAACCGTAATACATTTAATGTTTAAAATAATACTATTACCTATCTCTCCTTCTGTCTCTCACTGTTTACTATCTCTTCTTTGATACCTGTTCTTTTTTTTTAATTTACATCGAGATATTTCTGGAATAATTTATAAATTAAATTATTTGTATATTATTTAGCGATTTATTTATTTAGAGTTCTCAAAAAAGTTAAAACCTTATTACTACTATGTTTTTCATGCTCGTTTCATGAACGCTTACTTCTAACACCTACACAGTACACAATAGTTTGCATAGTTGAACTACACTAGACACCCACAGAAAGGATCTCCTTAAAATACTTCTTTACGTACATTGCTAGAGTACTTGGAACTCTACATTTATCTCAGTTTCAAATCTCCACCTTACACCGGAGTATTGTATGGGCTTGGTTTGAAAATCGAAAGTCAACACCACACCCCCTCAAAATCTAGGTCAACCACGATTCTATTACACCTGTAAACTCATTGATGAAAATGAAGAGCTTGGCATTGAGACTATTGAGAGTTGTGAAGCTATTGACAAATGTGATGGTAATTGTACTGAAGACACTGGAACTATACGTATAGAGTACGACCGGGAGACATTGTAGTCAGACAAAGCAGGCATGTTAATGATATACTAGAGACTCTTATTCTAATAGAAGTACAAGTATAGTAATTACGATGGGAATCGTATTCAATGGTTTGTTTCCTCATGAGTAAGTAGTTAGTGCTCAACTCAATTTGATGAACATATGAATCAGGAGACTACTATATGCTATCGAATGCAAAATCAATACTCGACTGTGGTTTTCAAGTCTTGTTTTGGTTTTTTTTAGTTATTGCTCCTTGTCATTTTGTTAGTACTTTACATTTTACAAGACTTTCAAACTTTCATGTAGCTTATACCGAGATTTGCTATTGATTGCCATTTTAAATGATGAATTATATTAATTTTCAGAATAATTCTTATCGGTTTACCATTTAGTTTTTGGTTCCTTCCTTCTCTTCCGCATTTCAAACAAACTTTCACTAATAGGAAGTATAAATTATTTGTACATATTTTACTGTCCCGTAGTTTTCGCATAAGACATCTACACTGGAATCTCCTAGTTGATCATTTCTTAGAATGAATAAATCCCAATTGAGCAAAATTTGCACTAATGCTAAAAACCGATGCCCTACAGAAATTAGTATAGGAACTTCCGTTAGGAATCCACAAGATACAAGGATAGGTGGATATACCAGTTCTCCCTGGTTACGTCTAACTTTATTTAACGCACTCATTGGAATCTTCCAGCGAGAGCTTTTTAACTCTATCAAGGGATATATCTATTTTTAGATACAATTATAAGACGAAAATTGTATATTCGTAGTGAGTCATGTTTCATCTAATTAGTGAATAAATGGTTGTATATGTAAATCGATAGACGCTTTTAAAATATATTAATGAAGAAAAAAAATAGAGTATCGAATATTTATTTATGTCTGTGAACACTGGAAGAACAAGTTTTAGCGTTTACTGTGTTTTCGGAGGTTTGATCGATATAATATCTATTTTATTATTTTGAAATATATTTTTTACTTAGGCGCACTTCTTGAATGAGTATTTCAGATGATTGGCCATTTGGTTTTCATAAGACTGTTGCCAAATGTGCGAAGAATGGGGTAAACAGATTGTTTCAAATACATTTTTTTTATAATTCTAGTTACATTCTATTATATCTACTTCGAATGAACAACAAGACTAATTCGTCAACATGAACAAAAAATGCTGGAAGCTCCACGGATTTCTCATCGCAATAAGATATAAATGAAATGGAAAAAACATATCTCGAGGTCACACAACAACATTAGAAACACGATATAGGAAACGTTAGAAGAAAGTGAAAACTGTCGGCGTACATCAGGCAAGAAAGAACGTCACTCAAACAAAGTCATAGAGAGACTGACAGAGCCAAGGAAATAATAATAGTTAGATACCTACACTACTTACACTTTGATGGAGTATAGACAATGCAACAAAAAGGACATTAAGGATAGGTACATATTCTAGAAATGCTGCTTTAGACCATGTGGTTGAACTAATTACACATATGTCAAGTAGTAAGAAAGATGGAATATGGAATGTGACTTGACTAAGGTAGTGCCAATCCCTCTAGAACTAATCGGTTGGGATAGTCTCTGTATGAATAAAATAGTTCTTGATTGTTGTTTTGACTTTCCTTCTTCTATAACTGCAAGAGCATCGGAATATGTTTTCAAATACCTAGAAACATAGTGCAAGCTGATAAACTACATGTAAACTAGATATTAATATTGAAGATTGAAGAAAATTTTGATGTGGCTTCAAAAAAAAGTTGCAAAAGAAAATTTTGTGATTTTACAAAATTTCTACTCATAGAAATGAGTAAAGTCTGTACTTCCTTGTCTTAGGATACAACAATTGACCTAAAACAAGAGTTTCTTCATAATTTTTAATTTGTACAGTATCATTTTAATTTTTAGAAACTCCATCTAGAAACTCAATAAGTAGACCCTAAAATGTTATAAGAGAAAGACCAATGATATCGGACGTAAAATTATGAGAAATCAAATCATTCACAAGATCGAAACATTTCACGTTGTTTAAAAAGAAAGAACCATCACAGTGATAAAGATATACGAGATCAAAATCAATTTCAAACAAGGCACACGTTCCAGGTGAATCTTGTAGAAAGTGTACTCTATTATGATCGTAAAGTGAAGAAGATCAAGCGGACCATGATGATATAGTTGATTCGAATCTAGAAGATAAACTGCTAGTCGGTGAAGTAGTAGAAAGAGTTATTAGATTTGAGGAGAATTTGTCACTCCATGAAATGACTGATAATAATTTAATGGGTATTATACAAGGTGCAGTACACTTGTAATGGTCTGACACAGTAATGGCAAACATATAGGACTCCTTGATTTTTATCATTACTCAAATAATTTGAGTAATGTAAAAATTTTTTACAATTATTGTAAAGTGCTAACACGTATAGTACATGAAATATCAATAATTGAGTCTTCCTTTTAAAAAGTAGATAATGGTGAAGAAAGTAATTTTTCTGAGATGATTAATCCATACTTAGTTAGACTTTTTCCTCCTATGAATGTAGGCAAAATTCAATGGATAATATTTGAAATTTTCAAAAAAGAGAACCCAAACGTGAAACGAAAAAATACTTACAAACGTCAGTAATTTTACGTCATAAGTCGTAACATACAAAACACGAGTATGACCAAGTGAGAGCACACTTCAAGTGTGAACAGTACAATATCAAGATAAATCAAAGACAAGGTAGAAGAAGGGAAGAGGAAGTTTCAGAGGAAAAGTAAAACCTAACAACGACCAAAGAAAGAAGTGGAATCATTGCTCGCGATAACCATACAAAGAAATTAAGCGCAACTAGGTATTTCATAGAGAAAAGAGAATCTAACAAATGATATCACGCGCTTGCTCCACATTGTGTGCAGAAGTAATGTCGAACCAAATAATTAAATATCATATCGTGATACCTGATAGAATACACATCGCATTCAATATGTTTGGAACTCCGATGACAAATCGATTGTTCGTTAAATCAATCAATACAAGCTTGTTGAATGAAAATGCCAATGAGTTGGTATACTGTTAGATCATTGTGTTTCCATAGAACGAGGTCTAAATTGTGTATATTATCCTACAATCGTCATTAAAATTATGAAAATATAAAAGATGTGTGTTTTATAAGAGATCGACAGAAAACCAAAGTAATCTCCTGAACAGATTATATTTTTTTTTTACAAAATAGAACATCAATCTTCCGGATCTTCCGGAACTTCCGATATCTAATTAATATGTGAAAATATTCTTTTGCAAGTAATATTCGAAAGAAAAAGTCAACAATAGTTTCATTATTTCATAATATTTTATTATTTGATTTTAAAAAGACAAGTACTTGACTACTAGTTTTGAGTTACAATGGGTCGGATTGGTGTGGAAAATAGTAGCGTCTTGGAATGGTAATTCTTCTCGTGGTTTTCTGAAATGAGCCTTGCGAGGTGGGGGGATCTTCCAGAGCTCTAGAAAAAATATTAAAAGCATAAAACATACCTACGTATAGTACCTATTTTAAAGTTAAAAAATAACAAGTTAGAAAGACATCAAGTAAATATTAGTCAGCGCCGATGGCACTTTGAATACACCAGTTATATTTCTGTCACTGAAATTAAGCAACAGCCAGCGATGCTTGGAATTGGATGGGTGACCATTCCAATTCGAATCCTCGTTATGCTGGCTATCTGGCTGGGTGAGTTTAAGGTGGGTAGTAGGTTTGTGAGTTTCCCACGAACACTCCGTCGTGATATGAACATGCAGTTGAAAGCGATGGGCAGCATCGAACTCCACCGAAAACTCCACCGAAAGAGGGACGGGGTCAAAGTGTCTCATACGAACTTCCCCTTTTTTTATTATACCTACTCCACCGATTTTGAATTAGGTAAAAAGAAGAAAACATGGATTGTATGATTCGGAGACACACAGTATATATTACATTTAACCCAGATAACGCGGTAAAAAATTTTGTCTCATTCATCCATTGAAATTTACAGCTATCCAAACTTTCTTCAGAGTCACACGCAAGAATAAATCAAAATAAAAGTGGTGTCAACTTATCACTAGGACTCTAAACAAAGAGTTTGAGGTGTCGCCAACTATCCCCAACAAGTTGAATTAATTAGAAAAATCCACAGCGTCCTTCTGGAAGGACGTCCTTCTGGAAGGACGTCAGCCCCATCTGGGTTAATTCTTGAGGCATGGCCTTCTATGTATTTTACCTAACCCTACTATATTCTTGAGGCATGGCCTTCTATGTATTATCCCTAACCCTACTATATTCTTGAGGCATGGCCTTCTATGTATTATCCCTAACCCTACTATATTCTTGAGGCATGGCCTTCTATGTATTATCCCTAACCCTACTATATTCTTGAGGCATGGCCTTCTTAGTATTTATTAAAGTATATAAGCTCCAATCTATGCATGAGAATGAATAAACTAAAGTAAACAAAACCTTATACGGGGTGTAGAAAAATACAAATCGGTGGAGTTCGTATTGCAACCTTTTTTGAAATCGGTGGAGTGCGACATGCGAAAATGTTCATTTAGGTGGAGTTCGAGTATGCAAAGGTCAATTAGGTGGAGTTCGTAATCGCCCGAAAGCAATATTCAACCCAAATTAAAATAAAAAAAAGTAAAAAAGGTGCATACCTTAGACACTGTTCTTCTCTAGCTGCGCTGGTTGTATGGGTTCTCTGGGTGCCACCGAAAAGCTCTCGCTCTTTCAGCTCCTTCTTGTAGGGCCGCGTTTTGTCGGGCCGCAGCTCCTTGGGCCGCAGCAAGTTGGGCTGCGGCTTCCTCAGCTGCGGCTTGTCGGGAATCGGCTACTAGCGCTTGTTGGGCTCGTGCTAATTCAGTAGCGTTTATTACGCCGTCAAATAAATTCGGTCCCCAGGTCTCATACTGACTATTACCTCTGGCGTTAACTGTGGGAATTAGAGTTGAAAACGAAGAAAAAAATAGAATTGGAATTGTAGAAGAGTAGACACAACGTTTCAAAATTCAGACTGGAAAATCAGGAAAAGAGGAGTACAATCCCTGAATGTCGACTGAGAAGGCTGAAAATTGAGTAAATTCTAGAAAAGGCTTACCTGCTATGATGATAGCAGCTATCAGGACTACAGAGAAAATACTTAGCTTTGCCATTGCCTCTGTGCTTGTGAGTTAAAAGGTTAGAACAAGTACTTTTAGAATGTGAGCAGACAATATTTTCTAGGCGCTTTTATACGACTCAGACACAGCTAATTATTGCTAATTAGCTAAATCAGCAAAAAACGACTTAGATAAAGCTAATTTCTGCAGATCCATACGTGACTTTAGTTCATAGATCAAGTCAGTGGAAAACAACATCAAATGACGGCCACACAGAAGAAGCTAATTATAATTATTATTGTTGCCAACTGTCACATATTGTGTGGCTATCGATGGATCAATACGTGACTGTAGAAATTGAATATGTCATAAACATAATTATTATTTACAATGTAAAAACTTTAAACCTATAATATGAACAACTGTGGGACACCTTATTCATACAAAATGTATGTACTGATGATATTATACAAGTTTTACCCTATTGCGAAAGGCAATGATCATGAGAAAAAAATGTGTTTGTGTAAAGTTTAAATTGCGTTTTCTCATGAAAAATAAACATAGAACAATAACACTTGTTGACACCATAGTTATTTTTTCACACAAAACACATGTGCTGATAACAATAATCAACAGGAAAATTATATTTTTACCAACAGGAAAATGCGTTTTCTCATATAAACTAAAAAAAAAAAAAAAATCCATGGGTACATGTTTGTGTTTGCATGGTATGTGTTTTGAAATGTATTTGGATGAAAATTGTTCAACTTACGTCAAAAACTGACAGTGCAATTCTACATAGGTCAATAAAAAATACTGACCTGCAGAAATTTTCTGTTATAATATTCACCTCAAAATCTGATCTGAAACTACTTGGCTTTTCACTTTTCCGGAGGGAGTTCCTGCAGAAATATAATAGAAAAGAGAACAAATTTAATCAAAACTCTGGTTACACGTTTGTCCGATTTGTACGGTGTTGCTCTATCTCCTCAGAACTTGCAAAGTCTACGAGTTAGGGAAAATCAACTGAAAAATGCTTTGATGATACGATTCGGTTTGGTTATGAAGCAGTTACTATCTATCTCTATCTATGTTCTATTATATGAAAGTGGTGTTTTTCAAATTTATATTTATATGAAGCAGTTATTAATACCACAATATAGGAAATACAAAATTGCGAAACCGCAGTGAATAGTCTTACATTGACCCCTAATGATTGAGAAACACACCCGAACCTATTTTTTTTTTTTATTTTTTTTTTTTTTTTTCGTAAAGATCAATAGCTCCCCCATAGAGGAAATTGAGCTAGAAATGAACTGACCAAACGAACATAACACATTCAGACGTCTGGCTTAACAAACTTACCGACTAGTAAGTCTTTTGTTTCTCAAAGATTCAATGAAAATGAAAGTTAGTTTAATGTCCGCATTTTTCTTCGCATGAGTAAGTTCAGAATTTACTATCAAAAATCGAAAATCTTTTAAAACCTTAAAGACATACAAAATAAACAAACATAATTATTAAACATATTGGTACATAGATATAAAAAATAGTGATGCAGAATGTTGGTTATGACCTTGACATAGAACCGGTAGTGCGCAGACGTATTCAGAACTTTATAGCGGAGATAAAAGAATTTTAAACCCATGCATTTGTAAGAATAGACAGAACGACAGCGCAAAACTTACTCATTTCAAGTTTTGATTCTGCTGTCGTGAAATAAAACAGTTGTTTTATGAGATTTGTTCACCATAGTGTGTTCTGTATTATTTTTCACAATAATAGGTACCTACATAATAATTCACTATAATACATAATATTATTGTCACATTAAATGCAAGTGTCAATCCGAAAGTCTGTATTACCTGATTTTATTTTTCTAGCCATAAATAAATAGACAGAGACTGTGTCTAGTCATCCTTGGAGACAATATTGTTTCTACTCCAAGAAACTAGAATTCAAAGCGTTTTGGTGCACTTTTGCAATTGCTCAGTTCAATACAATAGATATAAATCTCCTTGAGTCATTAGACAAGTTTCTACCAATGTTAAACTGTAGTCAAAAATGTTCAAGTAAATCCAAATACCTCTTCCAGTCTTATATTTTTTATGCGGATTCTACCGTCACAAAAGTTATATTCAGTTGTTTACCATGGAATTATTGAAAATTTGAAAAGTGTTTCATCTTACAAGCGGGGAAGCAAACACAGGTTCTGCTAGCAGATACTTGGCAACTATGGACACCACTCTCGTACCACTGACCGAAGAGATTCTAGTGAAAGCTGTTTCTGATGATTTTATTTCTTTTGATATGGAGAAGTTTAGCCACAGTCCAAGAACTTGGAATGGTCCTCAGAAGTGACGGCATGAATATGACAATTCAATTGAAACATATTTGAATCAAATATTGGATCTTTTGACAGTATAAAATATCAAATGTAATGATTCATTTTTTTTTCAATTGTATTTTTATAACTCAATAGTTGATAAGAA
This sequence comes from Bactericera cockerelli, assembly GCA_024516035.1. NCBI lineage: Eukaryota > Metazoa > Arthropoda > Insecta > Hemiptera > Triozidae > Bactericera > Bactericera cockerelli. Next base: position 29,897 of record JAMCCL010000302.1, read on the forward strand.
GTTTTGCTAATATTTAGAACCAAAAACTGTTCTAAATTTTATTTTTAAATATTAGGAAAGTAACAGTTACATGCATGAAGACACTTTTATTCCATGCAATGACTGCTTAATATGTTGATATTATGCTAAATAAATAACTTGAAACCAATGATGAATCGTATTCCAGATTTTTTTTCCAAGTAACAAGTGCTCGTGTTTGATATTATGCGAAATAAATAACTTGAAACCATTGGATGAATCTTATTCCAGACAGATACAGTTTTTTTCAAGAAACCCAAATCTATAATACTAATGATACAGACAGACTATACGGTCCACTTGCGCCAAAATCTCAAACTGGTTCTAATAGGAATGGACATGGTGTATTTCTAGGCCGCAACGCCATTGCAACCATTTAAAGAAATTTCCAATTTATACATCTACATATGTATAAATAAAATCCATTAAAAAATACAAACCTATCAAATAGAAAACTTGATTTGGCTTGATAATATCCGGTTTCTATGGATCTTTTTTTTTTTGGGCCACTTGATTCCTGTTCATTCAAAGTAGTTGAAGTTCGGAGTTCAAGATAGTCACGTTGCTGTTAACAATGCTCACGATAAATTCTAGTCAGCTGTTTTACAAGAGTCGAATCAGATATGGCTGAATAATTTATACATAGTAAACCTGTAAGCAATATGTACACAATCTTGCTATGTAACTGAATGGGTGACGGGTGATCATCAATCCCTGTGTTACATTGGCATAATTTAAACTAGAGTTTTACGGGTTGAGTGTATTCGTTATTAACTACACAAAAGTTTGCTTAAAACCTTTTTTTCAACGGAAGTGCTATCTATATGTATAGTTATAAAATATTCACAGACATGTGTATGAAAAATTTGCCTTCACAAAAAACGTTAATGCTGCTTGGTGACATTTTTTTCAACTGAATTTTGATGTTCAACAATTTCACAATGAGATTAAGTACCTATAGTCCTATATCTATGTCCCTGCATTTCTCAATTTTGGATTTACTAGTGCAATCGCAAGTCTCTTGGTTACATCAACAAGTTACAGCAGTAAAATATCTTCATAAAGAATATAAAGAAGCTTGGGTACTTTCGATTCCTCAGACAGATCAACTCAACCAAATTGCTCCATTGGTAGTTTCTGCCATAGAACCTCAGCTTCTTGTCGAATTCAATGGTTGTTATGATCAAACATATATGTGTAATGATGAGATCTCCTAGCAGATTCTAAAATCCTCCTGATTTGAAAAGATGTTATTTTAATGACTGACATAAAGATTCACTTTCACCCTCATGCTGAAGACTGCAGAGGTTGACCATGGGGTATATATCAGCGGCAGCCAACCATGCTAGATGAGTGTACTTTAATACCTATACTTACCTGAGTACACTGGATGCTCGTAAAAGAATGGTAGCGAATGCAGGTGCCTTCATCATACCGCATTTAAATCTCTTTTATATGTTCTGTCTACAAACTCAAAACTAAGTTAAACAAATTTTAGCGAGTTTTGTAAACATTCAAAAAGTTTTATGTATTTTTCATTCAACCTTCAAACTGATCCACTTTAAATTAATCAAGAAGGTGCTCTAGCTTACCATTGTGTAATTTACACGTGAAATTTATTAATTAAACTGTGCGAATTTAATTATTCTAGTAAGTTTCTCATTCGGTTGTAAATCCTGAGAATACATGCTCTTCATAACTCATAATTTCTTTATATTTTTAAGAATATTTACATAACTTTACAGAAACTAGTATACTATTAATCTGAAAGCAGTATCTCCAAAGATTACTTCAATATTTATGCAATTCCTTTTGAAATATTCTACTTGTAAAAAATATTCTGAGGATTAATATAAGATACCAGGAAATGTAATCATGATGAGTATGTATTGTCAACAAAATTAATTAGAAATTCATAAATTTCTTTGTATCACCCAAAATATGTGCTGAATTTCTAATTAAATGCATTTTTATTTTTCACAAATGCACGGGGATGTACCTGATATAACCCATATGTTTATTTTCCAGATGGTGAATCTATTAGCAACTTTGTATGATGTGGAGTTTCTAATCTGGGTTTTCTACCCAATATCCAGGTTTTCTCAAACATGTTTTCAAATTTAATCCAGAATAATTGAATTTCTGATTTTAGTTGGAAATATGTGCGAGCATTTTTTATGTATATTGGTAAAAATAAAGACTATGGCAATGTGAACATCCTTGATGAGTTAAACTGAATTCAATGATTTTTAACTTGTGTTAAAGTCTTTGATTTTTTTTTTTAAATTAATATAGTCTGTCTACTTCTTATATTTTAAAATAGAGTGTTTTTTTTCTTCTCACAAATTTATGATAAACATAACAGTCAATAACTAAACTTAATCAAAAATAATTTAAAAGCATTAGTATAACATATTTAACCGTTTTAAAATCAGATAATATAATTATGTAAATGTCACAAATTGACAATAGAGATGGAACTTTTTCACAATGCCTGACAACAGTAATAACAAAAATATATACATTTAAAAAAAAGATCGTTTTTGCAAAGATAAAGATGATGCTCGATAGTTCATTGAGAGACCCAACCACTCTCGTGTTCTTGAAAACTTTCTGAATACCAAATTAAAAATTTCTCCACACCAAAATTTCAAGCAAGATGTCTTTGGTATCTCTGGGATCCAAGGTTGCCTAGGAACTATGAATCATTTTTGCTTAAAATATCTCTGAACGACATTCGCATACACATGTATGTATATTTTGTAAACATTCTGGTATTTCGTGACATTCTTTTCTCTTAAACCTTCCTATTTTTCATTGGTGATATGTAGTTAAATAGTACAGAACAGCTCACTTGTGCAAATTGTATGAATACCAAAGTAGTTTTACACAAAAATCGATGTACATTTTAAAACCACAATTTGAAACACTACTAGGTCCAATTTAAAGTAACAATAAGGTAAAACGATTCTCATAGTATTATTGACTATGGTGTGATTAAATTGCCAGTGATTTTACAAAGGTCCAATTTCATTTGAGACAATTTAATGAAAGTTACTCCATGCCAATGAATAAAGAGAAAAAAACCATAGAACTCCTGACAAATATTTTAACTAAGTAGTAAGAAATTGAGACAAATGTTATACTTTTACACTTATTGATGTTTTCATATGACTGAACTTACAAACTGTTCATTCATAAATTGTTTAACTTCTTTCTATTATTAATCTCATTCGATTTGATTATGTTGATACCGCAGTCAAGACAGTCAAATTGCTTATTAATCACATCAACTACGATTCCCAGGTTACTTGACATTGCTACTGGGAGCTGCAGAGTATCAAGTTTCTCAAAGCTTGTTGAAACAACTCTTTCTGTCATTTCATTTATTGTTTCTATCTGGTTTGATTTCTGAGCTAGAGATTAATACACTAGAGTCCTTGTGTAAGCCAGAGTAAATAATTCGTAAGAAAAAACTCGGAAAAAGAGTACTGTGGCTTTAGGTGTGACACATATTATCTTGAGAAAGGTAGCTCTGATTGGAGTAAGTCCAATTATTATTATTTTAATCTTTATTAGGAGGACACAATTTTCACAGTATAAAATCAAGAAAAAATAATAAAAGATGAAATGGTATGAAAAATGAATAAATTAATAGTAGATAAAATGATAAACCATTGGCTTGGTTCTGGGGGCCCTTGTCAATATTATTAGCCTCCTTGTAAAGACAGTGGTAGAAGTGCTGATTCATTCCTCTACTGTCTGGCTACCATCGTTCACGATGACGCCACCCTATGATGATGATGAAAATGATATTAGTGTCCTAACTAAAAGGCGGAGTTATTACATGTGGCAATCTCTTCCACTCAACCCTTGTATGTGTGATCCATCCTACTCAAGCTGTCAAATGTTTACTGTTAATTACATATGTAGGTACCTAGTATAACGGGAAAACACAGGAAGGCATGAAATTTACATAAATACTGTCGTGACAATAGATTTTAAGTAAGAACTTTAAAATTAACAAGCCAGAAAGCCCAAAGCAGGACTTTGTTAACAATGTAACAGGAAAACCATTAGATTTAACGAGATAATTCACAAGGAAGTCTTGAAATCCTGAACAATAGAATGACAACCTGAGAAAGTTATCTAATTAACAGAGTAATACAAGTAATACATAGCTTTGAAGACATTAAATAATATAAACAATCCATCGCAAAATAACAGAGTAATACATAGCTTTGAAGACATTAAATAATATAAACAATCCATCGCAAAAACCATCAATATGCAAGACACTTAAAATTAAACAAAATAAGACTTGTCAAATTAAGGAAACTATTAGTATTTTATCTAATTTGAATAACTGAAATATGTGTTAATAACCCAACACAAAGAGAATATAATAAAAGACACTGAAGACATAAACAATGAGCGGAAATGTACTCTTATCTTCAACTTTAATTTTAAAGAGCTAGTAAAATGAGTCTTTATCTCTTTGACCTAAAGGTGACTTACAATTTCGTTACTGATGTCTCAATTTTATTATAGACTTGCAGAAAAATTTATGTGTCAATAAAGTTATGTTAACCGTTATCACCTGTTTCCGTGACAGTATGTTACGTTACGTTCACTTCTATTAGGAATTGAGCGGAAGGGAAAGCCGTAGGAAATAACCCCCCCCCTTTGGCTAGGATAAATATTTTTTTTCTTTTATACTTTTTCTCCAATTTCCTATATTGTTTTTCATTTTTTTCTAATTATGTACGGTACTATTAAAATGTTTCATAATAAAAATGTTCCTACTCAAGTTAATATACCAAACTTCTTCAGGCTGAAGTCTGCTAAAGGTAACTGAGAAGTATGTCAATTATAGACAATAGTGTACTTACCTCTTTGTCCATGTTCCGTATTGCTTCACATTATCCACGCTTGACGCTTGCTGTTCACACCGCTATCCATATGGTAATAATACGGCCGTGATAACTCGTCATGGCGATAATAATATATGGAGTAAATCGGTTTGGTATAATATTGTGGTCATAATGGGTTCTATTAATGTCATTCATTGGATCATCCATATTATCCGGTGATTATTCGCTTGTTAGCATGTCGGAATGATTCTCTATTTGTTTAATGTGCGATATACAGGAAGGTTACTTACTTTCCGTGTCCAAGATGATTATCATGGCACAAGAAAGATTTTTGAACCACCCTGGACGCTAAGTATCAATGTTTTGGTCTCCTTCCATGTCTTCAGATGCGTAGAATATAGGAAGTATTTGGTAGTCAAATGATATTGCGTTTTTTAGTTAAGATTAAGTGCATCCAAATCCGTTGATGTTGCTGTCGTGTTCAGTAAGCCTTTTTTGGGGTTTATTGTCGCTTTTAACTGCATGGTCATATGACGACGGGGCTTTTACCTCTCATTCGTTGGAAACTCACAAACCAGCTACTCTCTTGTTAGTCTTGTTGAAAAAAACGTTGTAATGTGATTTACTTCCAAGCAATTGTGAGTTATTTAATATTTATCTTATTGTAGTCAGCGTTGCCGAGTAAGTTAACGCGCTAGGCATTGCACGCATGGGACCTGGGTTCGATCCCCAGCGGGTCAGGATTTTTTCTGATCTACACTTGGATGTTCCACTCATACCTCGTGAGGAAAAATGAGTAGTTACTTGTATGAGTAACGACCAGTGGCGGCATTACCAGAGTAAAAAGAAATTAATGTAATAGAAATCGAAAAGTGAAGGAGGCTCTTAGTAATGCTGCGCTATCCACTAAAATTGCGAAGAGGCCTTGTGCTTTACCACAAATAAAATCATACATATTTATCTTATTCTTGTGTTTAAAAAAAAAATATATATAATCTAATAATCTTATCTTCCTAATTTAACTGTACAAGCCCACTGTGATATCAGGGTTTATAAAATTACCACTTAATATCGGATTATAATGTAGTCGCAAAGTGCGACTTTCCATTTGATTCATTTAAGAGCTTGAATAAAATGGATCTAAGTTTCAATTTCTGTTAAATATGTCATTAAAATAAAAACTCAAACCATTACAATTAAGGTATTTTATTCATTCAGTTAATACAATCCAAAAGAGATGACAAAAAAACTTGAACGTTATACAATGAATATGAAGGAACTTACTTTTTGGAATTAAAAAGTGAAATTCTAAGTTATAAAATCATGCATACTTTGAATACGAAGAAGTATACTAAAATTTCTGTAGTACCTAATTACGAACGCAGAAATTTTACTCTAAAATGTACATAATATGTATTTATTTGTTGTATATTCTTGCCCACAACTGGTTTATTTAGTACTGCTAACGTTTAGTGTATCAAATTCATTGTATGTTCCATGTCAAATTGCATATCCGTATGCAAATTAGATAGATAAGCATATTATATACTCATACTACTGCAGTATACTTTTACAGATAATGTAACCCTTCTAATCTTAAAAACCCACGTCAATCCATACCTATACCAACATAAATTAAAAAGTCACCATTATCCATAAGAAGCTGACCCTACGAAGATGGAACGGGGATGCCTCATTTTTGTATGTATCGGGGATGCCTCATTTTTGTATGTATCGGGGATGCCTCATCATAAAAATACTGTTCTTATTTTATGATTAATGAGTTTGTTAATATTAATATAAATATTTTGGGAAAAGCCTATCTATAAACAAGATATAGTAAAGTAAGCAGATTAGGAAAACTCATCAAGAAAGAACTTCACTGATCACTGATGAAAAGTAATTTCAATCTAGTTGAACGTCTGAGAAAGGGCTAAGAAATCAAAACACAAATTTCTGGGATGGTCCATATCCAATAAGATAAAAAATATTTGATAAAGAGCCCATACTATAAGACCCAAAGAAAACTAATGGAAGAGTGTAGATATGGATAAGTCTCAAGTCATCAATAACGAGATAACGAAGATCTATGATTAGCTTTGGCCTGCTGAGTGATGACTGCTTGTATTTGGTCAAAGCGAAGATGTTACAGAATCCTAAATCACAAATATGTTGAAAGGGAAATAAGATAAATAAATATCAAAGGCAAATCCAAGACAATCGCGCCTTCTATATCTAAAACAATAGGTTTGCACAGTAATGCTTACGGATTTTCAGTTGATATTATGATGATAAACATCATTGAAATTTTGTTTATTATACTCCATTAAAAATTAAAACTCTTCGTTAATGATGTGTTTCATCAAATATACAGATTATCGACAAAATCATGAATGAATAAATGCACCAATTAATCAAATTGCAGTAAAACATGTAAATAAAGTTAGTACACAATTAACATTGAATATTCAATATACAGTGTGAAATTTTGTTATATTTTGTTGAAAAAAAAATCTCTAGCTAATTTGAAGCTTTTCAATCTTTTAATGATGCGGGAATGTAAATAGAGCTTGTCAACGATCTTTCACGTAAGATTATAAAATAATAATATTCAAGAATTTCAATAGTAGTTATAACTGCCAAAGGCTCATCGAAAGATCTGTCAGATACTCTGTATACACAAAATCCCTTTAATGTACCAAAATTCGTTTCAAATGCAGTTCTAGTATAAGCCTTTCTATACAAAAATTAGAAGTCCAATAGAAAGCCATGTATGCAACCAAAAATCTCAGAAGACTTTCCTGTATCCACCCTGTACAGTACTATAGCTCCTACTACCTACAAGATTACTGAGGTACACAGTGAACTGATATCAAGTACAGATTTACAAGCGTATTAATTAGAACCAGATTAAGTTTACTGTCTCAATCATGAGAAAGTTGGTTTTATAAATGAGTATGTGCAAACTGTATGTGTTCAATCTTTACTTTTAAAACAACAAGTCTGTGGAATAAATACTGACTAACTCATTGATAAACAGGAGGTTATGAAACATCCAGAAATATGAAAAGAAAAAAAAATTAAAGTTGGAGCAAAAAAATATTTTTGTTTTTACAAAAACGAACATCATCCTTCCGATTTCTAATATAAGAAATTTCAGTAGTCACTGTGGCAGAGCGAGTTAGCGCGCTAGGCATTGCACACATGGTGACCTGGGTTCGATTCCAGCGGGGGAGGATTTTTTCTGCTCTGTACTTGGATGTTCGGGGTCCACTCATACCTCGTGAGGAAAAATGAGTAGCTGCTTTAATGTGAAGCAGCGACCAGTGGCAGAATCTTAGGCAAAAAAATAATACAAGATATTGTAAATTAAAATGGTAAAGTTCTATGATTCTGCGCTACCCACTAAACTTGTGACACAATAACACAAAGAAAAAAAGCATTATATATAAGAAATTTCTCGGAATTCAAAAGATAACCAGCGGAACTTAAAAATGTCCAACGTTGTTGTCAAAAACCTTTGTTGAAAAGTAATACAGGACACAATTTTGACTGTTACTCCAATCAAACTATTTATAGTAGATTGTGTAGATGCATACCTATGCGATGACCTGTTCACACGACTATATTACGCTTTTGTACAGCCATTGAATGCTGTATTTGACTGTGCTAGAGACGCTTTTTAGTAATAACATATGTGTTCGACATTGATGATATTTCATTCTTTGCACTTGAATAAACGTAGAAATTGCTGGAGCTCTTTTCCTGTGATTGCAAATCTAAACACACCATAAAACGTTGCAGGCATCCCTCAATAGTGAAATGTCACTGTGGGCATTCAGCAACCTGAGAGATTGTTTTCTATCAGTGGCGTCAAGATATTCTATGACTAGCTCCGTTATATGTTAGGTTCTGGTTTTGGATTGGTTGTTTTAGTATCACTATTCTGTTTATAAAACTAGGTATCAATTGTACTAAACAGTAATAAAACTAAATTTATTTTTAAATAATATTTCATTTATAGGGAAAACTATTAATTTAGTTTTAAGTTAACACAGTGTACAGGCCCGTTTTACTGTAAAAATAATAATAAGTCATTGCAATACTATTTTTTCTTACTTAACTATTACTGGGGCTAGGACGAATTGAGAATTCTGTTAACATTGCCACAAAATCTTATGGTCGCTGAATCCATTTCATTTTTTTTTATTATTATTTTTTTTTTTAAAAGATGAGAGTTTTTACAGCCTTTTTTTCGTAGCTATGAAAACTAGGGCATATGAAACAAGCGCGTGCCTTAACCACTGAGTATTCGTGCGCTACATTTTACTCTAGAATAAAATCAACAAGTTTGACATTCAATTTGTAACATAATTCATAATGTTTCTATGTGATTTGTCCAGATGACATGACTCTCATAGTATTATTACAAATTTCTCTAGCTGTAAATAATATCCAAACCAAAGAACTACTTTGTGGTTGTAATTGACTTTTATGGGAATTTAAAAAGCATACACCACATGTGCCAATTCCGTTCCTCTTAGAGAGATCATAGAACAGGACCGGTCTCGTGGACATTGACCGCGAGACTCACTAAACGAGAAATCTTCAATATCTCCGTCCTTACCGAATCTTTTTAACTTGATCTTGACTCTTTATTACGACTTGTTTAAAAGTAACATAAGTAATTCAGAAAAAAAAAAAAAAAAAATTGAATTTTTTAATTTTTTTTGCTGATTTTTTTAACGTTTTATTTTTTCTGTTGACATTTAATTAAAAAGTTCTTTTGATTACTAAATTAAATTAATTTTAAATCTTACGTAACAAGTATCGATACATAGCACTCCTATATATCTATATTTGACGATATCTATATCTCTACCGGTCCCCTTATCAGTTGAACTTCGGATTCGACCTTGAGATAGTTGTAGATCCTATTCCATTGTTAGTACCTATTCACTAAAATACCAGCCTAGATACCTACATCATTACTGCTCGTACTTATTCAGTACCAATATCGAGATGGCTGGTGACAGTGAGGTCAATGACTCGGGAAGTTCTACTGTTGCAATGGAGAAGTATGTCGCTCAGCTGGAGAAGAGGGTCCAAGGAGCAGGAGACGCTGATTGAGCTGTTGAAGGAGAAGGTGGCTACTCTTGAGGAGTCCTCTGGCTCTACTAGACCTCCTTCTAGTGGTATGGCGAGGTCATACTCCAATGCTGCTAGAAGTTCCGCTGCCGCTCCAGACGCAGTCGCAATCACCGGGTCCCGCAAGTGTGCTATCTCCGCAGTCCAGACCACACGATACTCGCACTACTTCATCACGAGACTGGAGCCCTCTGTCTCTGCTGCCGAGTTGACACGTGACCTGCTGACGTACGCTACTGAACTCAAGTCTGTTGTCTGCTCTAAGATTTCAACTAGACATTCATCCTACTCTTCTTTTCACATTACAGTTCCTGAAGAGCAGAAGCACTTGATCAGTGGCGGAGAGGCTTGGCCAGAGGGTGTTTTGGTGAAGCCATTTCTAGGGAAACTTATCAATAGCTATGTTCGTGAAAAGTATGACTCTCTCCATCCTGATGAGTCCTCAGATGGTGCTTCCAAGACGCCTTCAAACAAGCCAGCGAAGAAAACGAACAATGCTCTCCGTGAAACCAATCTCAACAATGGTCCTCTTCCTAAAGTCCCCGCTAAAGGCAATAACAGTCGAGTTCAACAGTCACCTTTGGCGGCTAATTCATCAAAAAACGGGGTTCAAACCCGAAACCAAAAGACAAAGTAACCCTCGAGTGTTATGCCAAAATGTTGGTGGTATAAGGACAAAACTTGAAATCTTAAAAACGTAATTTTGAACTCTCTAGTTACGACATTGTGATGTTATGTGAATCTTGCTTACTGAAGACTTTTCAGTTAGTGAAGTAAAATTTACTGGTTACGATATATATCGATCGGATAGAAATGTGAGCAAACAAATTTTGAAAGGGGGGGTGGGGTTCTTATAGCGGTGCGCTCAAGCTTACGAAGTAGTGTAGTGCAAGTAGCAACCCTACGCGTTCCTTCGACCATCTCTTTGTTTCTCTTTATGTTGCAGGTCAATGTTTCATTTTCGGATGTACATACATTCCTCCTTCGTCTCCTCTTGATGTTTACGCTGAGCATTGCGCTGCTGTTGAAGAGTTGGTGTCGCGCCAACCTGATGCGCAAATATTTCTATCGGGTGATTATAACTTGAGCTTAGCTACCTGGAGTTATGATCCTGAGTTTGGTATGTTGGTTGACTGTACACCGTCTTATCCTGCTGTTCATGTGTGTGAAGTTTTCAACTGTTTGTCACTTTTTCCAGGCTAATACCCTACCAAATGATAGAGGTGTGTTTTTAGATCTTCTGTTTACTAATGTCGACCAGATAGTAGTATCTAGTCCCATTAGACCCTCTTCATAATAATAGCCATCATCACAATGCATTCAATTTGATTTTTGTGCCCAATCAGTTTGAGTGCCCCCCTTTGGATCATGAATATTATGTTTTTTCTAACTGGGGTTTTTTCTTTTTTTAAAATTTCATTCTTAAGTGACACTAATTGGGAACAATACTATCTCTTGAAGATATTGACAAAGTCGTTTTATTTTTTAATGACACTTTACTGAGGGGAATTGCTCTGTTTACACCATCCAAGACGTTTCGACCTATTTCCCTTTTCCCTAAATGGTTTTCTAGCTCTTTAAAATATTTGACCGTGAGAAAAAAAAAGTAAACCTTTTGTTTTAAAAATTTACATCTTCATTCGGGGACTATCGAAAATTTTTTCAAATTTCGTGCTAGGTGTAAAGCATTGAGCGCTCAGTTTTTTTGTGAGTATTTTGAAAAGGGTTTAATGGGACGTGTTCAGTTGATCCTAAATATTTCTGGAGATTCTCTGAGGAATCTCGAAAAGTGTCGGGTTTTCCCTCAACCCATGTTTTTCCAGGGGACGTCAGTAGTTCCTTTTCCGCTGAAACTGTTGTTTTGTTTGCTGTTTCCCTTTTTCATCTGTCTACCTCAGTTCTGACTTCCCTGTTCCCCAGTATCCATCATTTGGGACCCCCTTTGGACTTCAATTTTGTACCCGGGTTACTTCGAAAGAAGTAAAACAGGCTCTATTTTTCGTTGCCTCCCAAGACATCTGCGGGTCCGGGATGGCATTCCTCCGATTTTTCTGAAAAAATCTGGTACTGTCTTGTCCATCCCATCACCTGATTTTTAAATTTATCACTATCCCCCGGTATCTTTCCGTCTGCTTGGAAATCTAGTTTTTTTTTCCCTTTTTTTTTAAACCCGGAAACCGAAGGGATATTGCAAATTATAGAGGTGTATGCTTTCCCGTCATCCATACCCAAGATTTTGGAAAAATTTTAATTTGGGAAAAAAAACTGCCTTTGCTTTAAAAACTTCATCGTGAAAAAGAAACATGGTTTCATTTCCAAACGTTCCACCCGTTACAAAATTTTTTTTGCTTATCAACATGATATCTTGGGTGCTTTTCAAAACGGATGTTCCCTGCATTCCGTTACCGGAAGTCACAAAGGGTTTTGACCGAGTGGACACCCCCAAAATCCTTTTTTTCAAAATTGAAATCTTATGGTCTTGGTGAGCAGTTTTTGCGATGGCTTACAAGGGTATCTTTAAAAGGGTAGGACAAAAATGTTTAAAATCGGGTCAATTTATATCCAGACCCATTCACGTTTCTTTTTGGCGTTGGTCAAGGTTTGCCATGTCGGTCCTGTGCTTTTTAGCTTGTTTTTTTAACGGGCCCCCTGGACGTTATACGCCCAAATCAAAGTTCTTTTATTTGCGGAAAGATTTTGAAATTGTATAAAGCAATTTAAATGTATAGATGATTGTATTATCTCCAGGAGGATGTTACTAGATTTTCTCAATGGCTATTGCTTAATGGTTTAGAGTATCTTTACATAAATGTCAGGGGATTTAAGTTTTCAAGGTGTAAGGAGGTCAATGAGGAATTTTCCTTTTACTTTCACGATTCAATCTGTTCCTTTGGGTGGGTCAGGGATTGTTAAAGACCCTTTGGGTTTTATTTGACCAAAAGCTTTCTTTTGTTCCCATGTTTTTCCCAAACCCCGGTGCGTTGTTTCAGACTTCTTGGGTTTCGTTAATAGAAACTCTAAAGATTTATTTTTCAGAAGCTTTTTTTTCTTTACGTATCCCTGATTCGATCTTTGCTTTTAATAAGGCTGTGTGGTGTGGTCTCCTTTCTATGCTGTTCCCTAAAGCTTCTATTGAAAAGCGTTCAGAGGAAATTCTTCAGATATTTTCTTTTCGTCATCATCAAGGGATTTCAGATATGCCCTCGCTATTTTGAACGTTTGGGGGGTTTGGGTGACTTGGGATTCCTTGATAAATTTGTTGATGGGGGTATTGACTGGGGCCAAATTACTCAAATTGGTTAGGGTTTTTCTGTCACAGGGGGCTCAGAAAAAAAAAGCCCCCTACTATGTTAAAATTCTGTAGGATAATTTATATGTTTTTATGCTCCTATTAACAGGATGATGAGGGCATGCAAATCAACTGTGATATATCTCTGTATTCTTTATTTTTTAGTCATTTTTTTTTGGGTTTGATAATATTTTGTTCTTTTGTATATTTATATTCTGATTATTACTTTTTGGGCACAAACTTATTACCCCAATTTTGGGAAACTTATAATTTTCTAATTTTTGTTTAGTATTTTTATTTTTGATTTTTTTTTTGACATTTAAAAAAGTTAGAAATTAAAAATTAAAATTTTTATTTTGTCATTTTTTTAGACCCCTATTTTAAATTTTTAAAGGTTATTTTCTAATTTTATATTGGTTTTTTTATTTTTTAACTTTTGTTATTTGTTACATGTTTATATGGACTCTTTCCGTAAATACAAGTGCCTTTGGCACCCCTTACCATTACCATTACCATTACTCCTGCCCCCATGTTTTAATCATTGCTGATTTAAACCCCTATCTAATTCCTCGCAACCTTAGGGGGCACTGCTCTTACAATTGCCAGTTGGATATTGGCTTTTAACCAACTAAAATTTTTAGAATAACTTTCTTCCCTTTGACAGTTAGTGGTTGGGTAATCTGTTTTTTAAACTGCTCAAATTTTTAAAATGTAGTGCTCCATCACACGAGCAGACCAAAGGTGTAAAAAAATTTCTCTCACATCTTCAGCGGCCGCAAGGACTCTGAATGTATTAGCCTCTTTATAAATAATATTCATAAAAATCACGGTGCTAAATTTTTTCATAACCGAGGTTTTTTGAAACTTACACCCCCTCCCTGACTCATCTAAAAGTCGGTTAAATTCTGGGACCTTTAAACATTT
>JAMCCL010000303.1:0-44073 GCA_024516035.1 Bactericera cockerelli
GATAATATTAATACATAAAAAAAAACTACTGAATGGCTGGCCTAATACCTGTCCTAATCACGACCACATCAATGTTGTTTTTCTTTTCACCCACATAACCATTTACGTGCCTATCGAACTATAAAAGCACTTGCAGTTCAAACATCATTTTCTTTCAGTAGTTCTCTTGTCTTCTATCTATTCATTGTTTCCTTTTCCTGTTCGTAAGAAGTCATGAACGGAAAAGAAAGTTGAAGCACTTCCGATGTTTCAACTAGAAAGCAGGTCAACTTTTGAAATCATGCAGTTTGATCCATCCAAGTCTGCTGCACTCCGTTAACTCAAATATAGAGATGATGATAGTTATTTAGGATTGAAGGAAAGGAGAAGTGCTCCAAGCTCCAAGAAGCTCTCTCACTCTCATAGTCTCAAAATCTCCCCAAATTCAAGCGTCACAAAACGCACTCTGATGGGTTAATTTAAACGCATTTGGTTAATGCGTTCAAAAATCAGAGTGCGTTGTGTGACGGTTGAAAGGAAGATTTGGGGATTATGAGAGTGAGTGCTTACTGGAACAATTGCCAGTCTGTCACTGAAGTTAATCCACGAGGTAAGGACTTGAACGGAGACCATTCATATTCAAAAATCGAGATTCTGGCTATTCCTGGCCCCACTCAGGCTGGTGAGTTTAATTTGAGTCGCTGGTTTGTAAGTTTCCAGCAAATGGAAGATGAAACATCCCTTGTGATAGAACCTTGTAGTTGAAAGCGAAATTTAAAAAGAGGAGATAGTCCAAATTATGAAAGAGGTGCCTTTCCACGCCCTCTAGTTGGAATTTCAACCAATCACAGCGCAATATTAGTCCACTGATAGTGTCTATTTTGTTTAAAATATTAATCCTGTTTCACAATTCGGTCCTAAGTCAGTCGTTATTGCTGAATTTACATTACCAGGTTCCATTCAGTGTCTTATCTTATTTCTTTTACATTGTTAAGAAACAAATACCTCCGGCGCCGTATCAAAGGTTATACACATTTAACGGTTGAACTTGGAAAACTGATTTGATGTGTAATAAAATATGTATGAACAATAAACATATATTATATAAATTATGTTAAGTATTACTGTGTAATGTGTATCTATTATTTTTAAAAAAAATTCACTTATCAATTTTATTGAATGATTGTTGCATTAATTATCAATTAATGTGTTTTTACAGCTGACATTATTCGACTCATGCTAACGAAAGAATAAAACAGTATGCAGAAGAAAGAGTTGCAGGAACAAAATATTCCTAATTTCTTTCAAGGAAAAAGAGCACACATTTGACGAAGGAAAATTCATTACCATCATTATCTGACTGGAAGCCAACACATGTTTGATTATCCATTAAAGATACCCCTTTTCTTAAGTCAATAGAAATTAAGGTGGACTGTTGTTTCAAAGACATCATTGACTTTCTTGTTTTCTAACTCCAGGGGTCCTCAGAAAGACCGTAAAGTTATACATAACTTTACGGTCAATGTTATGTATAACTTTTGGTAAACTTATGTATAACTTTACCTGAAGTTTATGAAACTAGAAATATCACATCATACTGACATGTAAATTTGTACGTTTGGAACATAGAATATCTCCAATATTTAGAATAAAATTATGTATTGTGCTCTGCAATACTCTGCACTCTGCATGTATCCAAATCTATTATGTAATACTTTGCTCAAAACTTTAGTGAATGGGGAGTTTGTTCAGAGAACGAAATAAAGATATCATAGAAGAGAGATGGCTACATAAACAGTTGAAGAAACAGTAGAGGAAAGGAGAAAGAGTGAGAAAATTGAGAAGGATCGAGAGAAATAGAAAAAAAAAGAAAGGGATGAGAAAGGATAAGGAAAGAGATAGAGAACCATTAGAAAGGATAAGGAAAGAGATAGAGAAAAGGCGTGAAGAAGAGAAGAAAAGAGAGATAGATAAATAGTTGAAAAAGGGAGTGGGAGAGAGAAACAGTACAGAAAGGGAGTGAGAGAGAGGAGGAAAGGGAGAGAGAGATACAGTACAGAAAGGGAGTGAGAGAGAGAAACAGTACAGAAAGGGAGTGAGAGAGATAAACAGTACAGAATGGGAGTGAGAGAGATAAACAGTACAGAATGGAGTGAGAGAGAGAAACAGTACAGAAAGGGAGCGAGAGAGAGAAACAGTGGAAAAAGGGAGTGAGAGAGAGAAACAGTTGAAAAAGGGAGTGAGATGAAGAAACATTACAGAAAGGGAGTGAGAGAAAGAAGGACAGAGAGAGAGAGAGAGAGAAATAGTACAGAAAGGGAGTAAGAGACAAAACAGTACAAAAAGGGAGTGAGAGAGGAATAAGCCAACAGAGAGAGAAATTTTAGTGAAAGAGCGCCAGAGAAATTGAAAACGAGAGAGCATTTAATAAATTTCTGTCATTTCAGCAGCTTTCAGCAATGAGAGCATGTTTGATATAATGGAAGTATGCGTGTGTTGGGATCATGAGAACAAAGTGATGATACAAGAGTAGCGCGGAAAGTTACTTTGAAACTATCTGAAATGTTTGTTCCCTAAAACAAACAAAGCCACAATGCAAAGCAAATCCCTCTTGGTTCCACGTACCAGAAAAGTTAAAGTTATCATATATTATATGTTGTGTTAATCACTTTCGTGATGTCACAACTACTCAAACTCGCTCTACCAAATCTTTGCTGAACTAGGGACTTAAACCACCGACCTCCAGGGTACAAGTCCGCCGCCTTATCGATCAAGCTACTGATGTCGGTACGTTCCAAAACAAGTGACTTTACAGCCATGTTTTGAAGGAGTTATTGATATTCACACTTTTTTGTATCATTTCAAATAATTTGGGTAACCCCAAGGCATGTCCTCGATTATTCAAAATTTTCTGCTCATAAATACATAAAAAGGCCGTCTGTTATAATTATATGAAATACCGGATATTAATGTTCTTATATTAGACACTTTACCTCTATGATTCACACTAATTCCTAAACATACATTAATTATATAGTTTTGTATTACCTTAAATAAGGATTTTGTAGCAGGAAAGGTTTTTTTTGGAGAGGGGGATTAAAGTCACTTTTAACTGAATGGTGCATTCAACGTGCCGTCAACCGACGCGACGCTGGTAAAACAGAGTCTTATTTAGAATAAAATAATACTTCATTACAAATTTTGGGGCACAATATTCCTTTTGAGCAAAATTTCTTTTTAGCTACATGGTAATCACTAACAGTTTTCAGTAAATAAATCAATCAGTCAGTGAGTATAAGGAAGTGTTGCTAGAAGAGTTTGGTTACACAATTTCAACTGTCTTGAATTGTCAGAGCAGAGAAAAGAGCGCTATTGATGGGATGAGTCATGGTTTGAGTAATGGAGAACTCATGAAGTATACAGGGTGAGCATAAAGTCTCACCCCACCCCCCGTATCTCGAGAATGGCTGAAAATACAAGAAGACGCAAAAACACGTATCCTTTCGATTTTAGGAGGATTAATTTTAAGCCAAAAAAATTTTGCCTATACGGCCCCAGTCAGGCTGGGCATGGACCAACTTTAAAATCTTAAATAGAATGGTATGTTTTGTGACATTTTGTTTTAAAGGTCTCATAGAGAGAAGTTCATTACAACAAAATTTCAGTGAACTACGACTTACCGTTCTCGAGATACAGGGTCGAACGTCCTGCTTAATATCCATATATTTTGACCTATAACTCGTTAACCGTAAATTATAGAAAAATGAAATTTGTTGATAATAACTCCTATTGACAAGCCTTGTCGAAAAAGTTATAACTCGACCATACTCTGTTGATGTTAGTTTCTGGTCGGTTTTCGTCAGCCAGCCGGACAAACAGTCCAAAAATTTTGAACAAAAAAACAAATCAAGTTTTAACTTGTTCGAAAGTTCTTGCCATAAGGAGTTATTATCAACAAATTTCATTTTTCTGGAATTTACGGTCAACGACTTATAGGTCAAAATATATGGATATTACGCAGGACGTCCGACCCTGTATCTCGAGAACGGTTAGTTGTAGCTCACTGAAATTTGTTGTAATGAATATCTCTCTATGAGACCTTTAAAACGATATGCCACAAAACATACCATTCTATTTAAGATTTTAAAGTTGGTCCATGCCCAGCCTGACTGGGGCCGTGGAGGCAAACTTTTTTTGGCTAAAAATTAATCCCCCTAAAATCGAAGGGATACGTGTTGTTACGTTTTCTTGTATTTCAGCCATTCTCGAGATACGGGGGGTGGGGTGAGACTTTATGCTCACCCTGTATATACAGTATGTCTCAGAAGTCCTGGCAATGGCCTCATAACTTTTGAATGGGTACGAATTTTTGGATTCTGTTTGTTTCTAAGGATAGGAAGTGCCCTATGGCCAATTCACTGGTGATGTCAAAATCCAGGTTCGAACCCCGGAAGTGGCACTTTTTTGATAAAAATGGCCATTCTTGAGAAATTTAAATGAGAAGGTAATTTTTTTAATTTCATATTATTAATTAACAGGTAAAAATACTGCATTCCTCAAAAAATAAATTTTCTATCACTATCAGTGGCGAAGCTATGGTGGTTTCAAACTTAAAAATCTGGTTTTTTGAGACACCCTGTAGCTTTGGTACCGCGGGACTCAAAACAGTCCTCAATGATTTAAAATGACGAAAAAAGTGTCTTGGAAGTACTGAAATAGATAAAACTCCGATATATCACCTCCATCAGTGCCGGAGAGCAAAGTGTTTAAGGTCAATAATACTTGTAAGATCACATTTTACCTATTATTTACCTAGGCTTCAATTATCCACCATACAAACACAACAACCTTCACAAAATCGCAACTGTAGTGGGTATCACAGCATTACAAGTCTAGTATAAGTAAGTATCGCTCATTCTTTCGAATTTCATTTAACTTGTAATGCCACCACTGCTTGCTATTCTCAATTAAAGTATTTACTCATTTGTCTTGATGAGGTTGAGTGAGCCGCCAACACATCCAACCACATAGTCGAGTTATAATATTTCCCACCGAGAATCGAAAACCGGGGATTCCGCAGTCTCATTACTGAATCTAGAAAGGGACACATTGGAGAAGAAACTCATTGCAATGCCATGAGGATCGAAGAGAGGGAACTTTTAAATCAAATAAATATTTAAGTAGGTACCTACCTAGGTTCAGGAGTGAACTAATTTTGAACCTGCATATGGTCCTGAATCAGGTTGACTCAAATCCATGATACATAGGTTTAATTAGGAAATAAACAGGTAGGTAACTAATATGAATGTGGATAATTAGATATCTAGTTAATAGATAAATAAATCTGTTTCTCTTCACTTAACTAAGAGTTGAAGTTTGAAAACAATAATGTAGTAGGTAGGTACCTACACATTTTACTCAACTAATCAATATCTATTTGTTGTTGTTGTTGTTGTCGTCATTCTAACAATTGTTCACAAACTAAAGTTGTTATCGAACCCTTTTTCACATCAAGACAATGCAACTAATAAAAATTGATTATTGTCATGAAAATAGGTCATTGTTATCCAACCCTCCGGCACAGATTGGAGGTGAAATATCGGAGTTTTTACCATTTCAGTACTTCCAAGACACTTTTTTCGTCATTTTAAATCATTGAGGACTGTATTGAGTCCCGCGGTACCAAACCTACAGGGTGTCTCAAAAAACCACATTTTTAAGTTTGAAACCACCATAGCTCCGCCACTGATAGTGATAGAAAATTTTTTTTTGAGGAATGCAGTATTTTTACCTGTTAATTAATAATATGAAATTAAAAAAATACCTTCTCATTTAAATTTCTCAAGAAATGGCCATTTTTATCAAAAAAGATGTGCCACTTCCGGGGTTCGAACCTGGATTTCAACATCACCAGTGAATCGGCCATAGGGCATTTCCTATCCTTAGAAACAAACAGAATCCAAAAATTCGTACCCATTCGAAAGTTATGAGGCCATTGCCAGGACTTCTGAGACATACTGTATATCTCATGGTAAATAACCTGTCTCATAAAATCGGCCATTTTTGGATAATTAGAACAAAGAGGAAATTAACAGTGACAAAAATAACAAATTATTTGTTCTTCTTTAAATCCTTTTGAAGGTAATAAAGGTGCTTTACGGGTGCTCCATTACTTATTACAACATTGGGATGAGTCAACGCATGCGCATGAGACATTGTGACGGCGTTGGTGGGGATAATCGACTGCGCCATGAGAGTCTGTTTTGAGCCACATGTTATTTCATCACAAGAAGTTGAATGACATAGAGCTGTAGAAGTGTGAGATGGTGTGGTGGATTTGAGCAAAACAAACTCTGCGTTCATTGATGTGTCTATTTCAATATAAGATAGCATGAGTGACCAAAAAAAGTAAACTAATATCAATTCATAATGATTATTTACTCTGAATACCTCTGTTTCACATGTAGATACACTTGAGAGTTTTAAAGTTCTCCCTTTAAAAAAAAGGTCTCCAGTTCGGTATTTTTTCCAAGTTGAACTTTTGCATGAACTATTTGATTTCGCACGATGTTATTATCATCGACATCGTGAGAATTGATTATGTGAATTTTGATTTTCTGACGATTAGGTATATTGTAATATCATATCATTTAACTTGACAAAAAACTACTTCAATTTGAGAACAATACCTCATAATGAAACTCATTTAAGAAGCTTTGTTTTAAATATGACTTCTTCAATAATATTTCACACGTTCAGCTAACAAAACAGCTGAGATTTAGGTTCCATCTCATTTAGTCACATTGTTTCCAGTTGAGTAGGTTCTTGAGAGAATAAAGGAAATGTATGCTTCATGGAAGTGAGTTAAAACATGATTAATTTGCTTTTGTTCTAATCTTTCCCATCTCTTGTGTATTTCATTCATCCATGTTCCTCTCTGCCACGTACTACTTGGTCTCTAAATCTTAAATTTTTTCCTTCATACTGCTCATATTTTCTTCATACTACTTATATTCTGCTTCATACTGCTCATATTTTTCATTATACTACTAATATTATGCTCCATACTACTTTCATTCTGCTCGATAGTACTTAAATTCTGATCCGTACTACTTAAATTCTGCTTCATACTACTCATATTATGCTCCATACTACTTATATTCTGCTTCATACTACTTATATTCTGCTCCATACTACTTATATTATGCTTCAGACTACTTATATTCTGCTCCATATTACTTCTACTCCAACATCTTAATTTATCTAATTTGGACGGTAGTGACAATTGCGATAAATTTTAGGTTTAGTTTCTTCTCAATGCTCGTTCACTATAGTTAAACAAACATTAGGATAAACAAACTCCAACAATAACAAAACCCCGTTTCACAAATTTAGACCGCCATATTTTCAGCAAAATCTGTCGAACCGTGGATTCAAACGCAGGATCTCTGGTCACAAAGTAGTAGTCTCAACGACTACATCAGAAAAGTTGGCATGTATTTTAAAAAAAAAAAAAAAAAAAAAGGTAGTTGTGCCCCGGAACCGCTTTTGCATTACTTCTGGGTACTTTACCTTTACATCCATGCCATTCCGGAAACGAAAAATGTCGGTCAGAATTTTCCGTTCCAGCCGGGATTCGAACCCGCAACCTCCGGGTCAGCAATTACTATTGCTCTTAACCACTGAGCCACGGAGGTCGGCTGGCATGTACTTACCCAATGAACTCGCAGATTGCGTCCCATGTCCGGACCTGTACACAAGGCAATCATCTAACATGGAGTTCATTTTACGACCTCGCACAGTTCCGTTTGGCATGCAGCATTTTCATTATTCTCCGTTCCTTTTTATTCCTTATCCTTCTTCTCCCCTCTCCCTAAACATCCCTTCGATCTCCATCTCTTCCTTCTTCTCCCCTCTCCCTCAACATCCCTTCTTTCCCCATCTCTTCCTTCGTCCCTCCTCCTCAGGGATCCTTCAGTAAATAACACAGCATTGGCTCTCGTTTACAAATTGCCTTTTTAAGGGATGAAATAACTCGTTCCTCGTCCTCTTCCTGTGTTAACATGCTGTTCTTTTCTCGTTTTAACTCTTTTTATTTCGATCTTTTTTACGATTCCACTCAGTAGTCGGTAAAGGGTGGTAGATCTCAGATGGGCTTGAAAGGGTAGGTACCTAATTTATTGAACATTCGATGAATGTCTTTCTCGTTTTCCATCTACTCCGCGTGGACAGGATCCTGGTATTGAAGAAACTTTTAACTCATAATCAGATTAGAGAAGGTCTTTTTTTCAAGCGCCGTCGACAGCACGTTTACTGCACCCGTGTTCGTAAGATCTTTAAAGTTATACTATGTATGTTCATTGTTCAGCAAGATTCGGAATTCAGCACGCCGTAATTGAAACACTCGTATTACTGACAAATAGCTCAGTATTAGCTTGATCGATAGAACCTGGAGGTCGGCGGTTCAAGTACCGGTTTCAGCGTGGATTTAGTAAAGTTTGAGATATGCTGTTACAGAGACTATTATTTGGATCACCATGAGATATGAAGTTAAACTTTTGGTACTTACCCCATATTTATGATTTAAATTACTTCATGTTGACATTGACGCATAACGATCAGTAGTCCTCAAGGCTGAGGACACTCTAATCATCTATGTAAGTAGGTACGAAAATTCTTGGATTTTTCTCTTTTTTTTAAATTTGGGTTTTAACGTCGCTTTCAATTGCATGGTCATATTATCATGACGGGGGTGTTACACCCCATATGCAGGAAACTCACAAACCTGCTACCCACATTAACCTCACCCAGCCTGGGTTGGGCCGAAACGCCAGCATCACGAAGTCTTCACTACGATGGACGTTGCTTAACTTCACTGATCCTATGTGAAACCGTTGCATTCAATACGCCATCAACGCCAAGCACTCGCTTGGGTTGGAACCCGGTATATTATAGAACCGGTGCATTCAACGCGCCATCGACACAGGAGGATCCTTCTTTAACTACCTACTACTACCTACCTACTTTAATACTCGTAAGTAAATCATTATGAAGCATCATCTTTTGTGACCAACTTATATCTTATCAGTTTGTATTGTAGTCCATACTACTGGACAAAGGTCTCTTATTTACCATTCCAATAAAAACATTGGGTCCAGAATGAGAATCAGCCATACTTTTATTACCCATGGCCACCTATTCAAAAAGGAATCCCCACCCCTTTGTCAATGTGGTGTTGTCCTTACGGTTGCACATCCCCATGAATGCTTTATCTTAGCTCCTGCCCGTACCATTTGTCCGCTATACCATCATCGTTACGTGACGACATTAATGAAATTGACGCCCTGATACTTACCTGAAACAAATAAAAGGCTATAGAAAAATTTAGTTTGAAGCACCTTACAAAAAAAAACATTGGTTATAACGTTTCAGAAATACATTTTATCCTAGAAAAACAACAAAGGCCACAAGAACCCCAACACATCATGTACGTCCCCACTGTCAGCATACTTAAGGAGCAAACTTCCATAAAGGTCAGTTTCAACTTGAGAATGTCTCATATAAACGAGGATGTCCGATAAAAAAAAATCTCGCCACAAATATTCGAGTCAGGTTTCCAGTTGAAATATTGAACGTCCAAACAGCTGTAACAAGATGTTCCGGCGAAGATTGAAGGGGAAATCGCTGAGTAAAAACTAAATTGAATAATATTGAAAGTTTTGAAACAAGCTGAGAAAGTTGGAGTTGTGCCAAGAGGAAAGTGATTGAAGGGGGGGGGATGGATGCCAAGTCAGACCACGTGGGAGGGGGGGGGGGGCAGGAGAGAAAGATAAAGGAACTTGGCAAACTTTTACTTTTCCATTACTATTATTAATATTTTTGCTTAAGCTTTACTTCATCATTAATAGATCGATTCTCACAAAAAGTGGTGCTTTTCGGTAAGTATAATGTGGATTTGATTTATTATTTTTTGTCTTATTTTGGAACAGCTCAATAAGAACGAAATCAATAAGCTCGAAACAGCTGTCCAGGTATGTTCTGTTATTCATGTACCTACATCTAATACAACTTCTCACTTTTCTATTTATACTGAATTTGTGTTATAACTACGAGTACTAATTGTTAATTACTATCGTGATGTGAAAATTGCTCAAGCTCACACTACTAAATTTTTAACCGAACTTGGGGCTCTAACCAGCGACCTCCAGTTAACAAGTCCGCCGCTTTATCAACTAAGATACTGTGGACCTAAAAATAATTATATTTCATTATTATTAATCTAGAACGGAATCCACACGTTTAACAACTTTCTCAAGAAACACTGAATTTAAACATTTAAAATACGTTTGGTGACCGTCGTGGTTTCAAACCAGCTATTCACGTCAAACTCACCCAGCCTGGGTGGGGCAGGACCAGCCAGGTTTTTTGAGTTTTTACCCGCGAAGTCGTGACCTCGCTGAATCTAGCTTAACCTTGGTGGTCTGACGAGAACTGATATTTTCAATGTACTTGGAATTGGAGGTAACTTGGTGAACTTTGAATTTATTAACATAAATAATAAACATAATTATAGCCATGAAACATTTCAACCTTAGTAAAAAAAAAAAAATATTTACAAAAAGGAACACAATACGTCCGATTTTTAATATTAGAAAATTCATCGGAAGTAATATGTATTCCTTGTAACATTTTGTAAATACTCATGCACAATTTATTTCCAATCCTCTTAATACGAACTTTGAAGATAGTTCGCTTTCAGGATTATAACTACTGGGTATACCAAACACATTCTCATACATAAAATAAAAAATGACATGCCTGACCACTGCATGCCAAATAATTTTAAATAAAATAATTGTGGTATTGGAAAGCAAGGCTGAGGTTGATGAAATCCGAGTGGATGCTTTTAGTGGAAGCATGAGACTCTGTGTGTACGTATGTGGGTTCTGCATTCCTGCAACTGCAGATAAAATATATTTTTGGTGATTCATACATATTTAATAATAATATCGCCTTATTTATACTGCTCGATTAGGACTATTTAGCCCCATTATTCCAGCAGTAAGCTCAAGACTCATTATTATGTGGTAAAAAATCCAAAATAGGAGGATAACTTGTGATGTTCCGGCTGGGTTTCGAACCCGCAACCTCTGGAATCTCTGGATTCACAGAGCTACTGGGACAGAAAAGTTTGGGAAAAAAATTTAAATGATACAAAAATATGGTACTTACAAATTACAAACAATAGAGAAAAAAAAAATACCAATGTAAGAAATGTGTCTACACTCTCTACTCAAACACAAAGCTACGGAATTTAAAGGTCAAATTTCTGTTCATACAATGGGTGGATCAATGTAAGTACTTTAGTCACTGATCAGATAGCAAATGGAAGGTAAAAAATCGTGGTGACATGATCATTAGGCAACATTTAAAAAATAACTTAATTAATTTTTAGCGATAGGGTGACTTTTTGTAATCAGTAACTTCCAGATCAAGTCCTGAGTCAAATACAAATACACTGCTAATAATTATGGACATTATGGACTGCAATGTTGTGTTGTTTTATTATTAAAATATCATGTGTCAGTACAATATCGAATTACCTCAGCTTCAAATACAAACTATGGACACCTTTCCAAGTAATGCTCCTGAATATCTAAGATATCGAAAGTAATGTGTGTTAATTTTTTTATTTTTCCATTTACTTAGGTAGAATAAGACCAAGAGGTCTCATTATTATCTGACCTGGTTGCAGGGTTTTCAGTGAAACCCTTACAATTAACACTGCTACCTAATTAGATCTATTGTGACCAGACGATTCTGTATGGTTTTAACGTCTTGACTGAGATAGATAGTCAGGACGGGGGTGTTACCCTCCATTCGCGGGAATCATACCAGCTACCAACATTAACCTCACCCAGTCTAGATAGGGCCGGAAATGTCAGCCTCACGTGTTTGGAAGGAACAGAATTTCCTTCGAAAATTCTGCTCGAACCGAGGATCGAACTCGGGATTACAGACAGACTACTGTCTGTAATCCCGACAGTAGTCTGTCTGTAATCCAGACAGTAGTCTCAACCGTAACGCCTCGGAGGCTGGCTGAAGAGGTCTTGCTATTTGAGTTATTCAAAGAAACTTTTTTTAAACATTTTTTATTCAAAGGAAATTTTGAACCTTACCATCAGAGTTCAAAGGTTGCCAAGGGTTTCAACATAGTCATGATTTTATGAAGTGGAGGATAGCATATTAACCAAATGATCATAAAGAATAACTTTGTACATACCTAAATACATAGAACATAGTCGAACCCCCGCGCCGAACAAAAAATTGTATTCTAATTTTGTTTACATTTGTTTGTAAGGGACCTTCCGTGTTGACCCAGCACCTAAATGGGAAGTATTGTTGGGACTTTAGTACGATGCGTTGACGCTCAAAGGTTACCTTTCGCGGTTTTCACTAAACGATGTTCAAATAGATGATTTGATTTCACGAGATAGATATTACACAAGATAAGGGGATCACTTACACGATGACGAATTATGACAGACTGATCGCCTCCTTGCGTTAGGTACCTCATGCAGTAGGTACCACAAACTTGCTAACGAGCTCTGAATGCAAGTTGCACTTCGGTAGAAGGCGAAGGTCGACGACACACGGGGTGATTAATAAGTTAAGTCGCCGACACACGGTGTTGAACGCGATAGGTACGATAGGATAAAGGGGAACTGGTTTTTTAGTACTAAACATTCCCCCCACAAAATAGGATGCTATTTTCCCACTGCACTGTTCTTCCTTAAGACTAATTGGAATCAGGAGGAAGATAGGCAATATGAGAAAACTGGGGTCTCATAAAAGATAAGTTCATTTGATACTCAGAAATCTACTTGATTTCCAAAACATAAGATAAGTAAAAAAGAAAAAAGAAACTGGTTATCAGAAATCCACTTGATTTCTAATAAAATACACAAAAAATATTCGCATGATCTCTCAGCAAAAGATTCCACCACCACAATTTAAGGTTAATTTTATTGATCAAAATTAAGAAAAAGAAAAAAAAAAAAAAAAAAACAAGATAAAATCACCAAGTATTTACAAAAAAGAATGAAGCCCACAGGCTTGATCACTGTTGCGGAGCACTCACAGGTAGCACCGCCAGTTTGGACACAGGACGGATCAGCTCACCATTGGCTGTCCTCAGAGTCACCACACGGACCACATTGTCCTCGCCAGGCATCACCTTGGTAACTACACCCAACGGCCATTGTTGAGGTGGAGAAGATTGACTCTGGATTATAACAACGTCATTGATCTTCAGACTATTGGAGGATGATGTCCACTTGTTTCTCTGGATAAGAGTGTTGAGATAATCTGATCTCCATCTTTTCCAGAAACACTGAGATGCTTGAACAATGAGAAGCCAACGCTTCAAGGGTGGAATGTAGGTTTGAGACACATCACTCTCAGGCCGCGCCAGAAGTGGAGCTCCAGTCAAGAAATGACCTGGAGTGAGGATGTCCACACCATCATTGGGATTTGCTCCAAGAGCACACAGAGGACGACTATTCAAAATCGCCTCGATCTGGACAAGCAGAGTATTAAACTCTTCATAATTGAAGGAATGATCACTTATCACATGCTTCAAATGTCCTTTCACAGATTTTACTCCTGCCTCCCACAATCCACCGAAATTGGGAGCCGATGGAGGGTTGAAGATCCAGGATATCTTCTTCAGAAGAAGATGAGATGCAATTTGATCATGAGAGTTCAAAAGGAACTGATAAGTTTCAGATATATGGCGAGCAGCTCCCTGGAAATTGGTGCCATTGTCAGAGTAGATTGACGAAGGAAGACCACGTCTTCCGATGAAGCGATCCAATGACGCTAAGAAGCACGGAGTGGAGAGATATGAAAGAAGCTCCAAATGAATTGCTTTGGTCGCCATACAAATGAAGATTGCGAAGTACGCCTTCACAATGGGAGAATTCCGACGAGGTCCGGACTTGGGAGAAAAAGGACCCGCAAGATCCACTCACACATTGATGAATGCGCTTCCTTGCGCAAAACGGGACACAGGTAGGTCTGCCATCACAGGTTGATGAAACAGAGGTTTCATTTTTACACATTTAACACACTTGGATAAGATACTTCGAATCTGATTTCGTGCTCCGATAATCCGGTATTTCCGCTGGAGCAAGGATTGCACAACTTTTGGTCCACCATGAAGAGTTAGTTGGTGATATGATTCAATGAGCAGCTTGGTCAAATACGCTTTAGCGGGAAGAAGTATTGGATGCTTCGATCCTTCAGGGATGGGAGCACGAGAGAGCCTCCCCCCCACAGCAAGAATCCCCGTTGAGTTGATGATCGGCGAGAGATTTCGCAGATGAGCAGCACACGGTTGACCAAGACTGACTGATTTCAACTCATCATTCATGTGACACTGTTGAGTGATACGGATGCACTGAGTAAGAGCACGATCCAGTTCTAATAAAGTTAGATCCGATGACACTATCGATGATGCACGATTTCGACAGTTGTCGATGAAGCGTAACACAAACGCTATGACACGTTTCACTTTGGTAAGGGAAGAAAACTTTTCAATAGTTTTCATCAAATAGTTATCTTCCGTTTTGATCACAAGTGTAGTAGAAGGTCTCAACTCGGGAATAGGTTGTTGCACAGTAGCCAACGGTGTTGGCCACGCTTCCGGCGATTGCTTGAGGAATGATGGGCCTCTAAACCACAATCCATTGCTCACAAGCTGGATATTCTTGTCAGTGGTGACGTGTCGCCATTGACTTGGTTCAGATGACTCGAGAATTTGAGTCACGCGATTTCCCACATAGATTTTCAGGAGATATGGTGGAGTTTTCAACCACGAAAGCACCACAGCACTATCTGAAAATAAATACACGTTATCTATCGATAGTTTTTGAGATAAAAAATTCAATGATTTGACTGTCTTTACAAGCAAGTAAGCTGCATTGAGCTCAAGACGATTGATAGTTTGCACTTTCAAAGGTGCAACTTTACTTTTCGCACGGATTAGATAGGTTCTGACATCATCGTCAGGATCACAAACACGAAGATACACAACACATGAGTACGCAGAAATGGACGCATCAGCAAATCCAACCAGGCTGATGGATTTGGAATTAGCCGATGGAATGTAACGAGAAATTTTGATGTCACTCACCAACGGCAATTCTGCAGTGAATGTCTTCCATTTCTCCTGAAGATGTTCAGAGAGAGGAGTATCCCACGAAAGATTGCTGTCAAGCCACATCTTCTGTAAGAATATCTTCATCCAAATGGTAATGGGGCTAAGATATCCATTCAGATCATAAATGGATGCCACACTGCTCAAGATTTTTCTCTTCGTCATTTCAGTTGATTCAGGAGGAATGATCGAGTAAAAGAAGACATCACTTGTTGGATTCCACTTCATACCCAAAAGTTTGATTGAGTCGTCAGATCCAAGATTATGAGACAGCTCACATGCCTCTGGTGGCAGATCATCCAGCACATCTGGATGAGAACTGGCAAACTTACGCACACTGAAGCCTCCAACACGAAGCAATGCGATAAGCTGATCTCTGAGGTCGATGACCTCTGATACACTCTGACTCCCGGTGACGACATCATCAACATAGATGTCATCTAACACCACGGGAGCAGCACAGGGATAGTTAGATCCTTCATCCAGCACGAGTTGTTTAAGCACTCTCTGTGCCTGAAAAGGGCTTGGAGGAAGCCCAAAAGTCACGGTCGTTAATTCAAATTCTTTGAATTCCGGATTATCTTTTTCCATCCATAAAATATGTTGATACTTTCGATCAGCCTCTGTCACCCAGATAGACCGATACATAGCTTGAATGTCACAAGTCAATGCCACTGCATTGAGTCTGAATGTAGTTAGAAGGTCGCCAATATCCTTCTGCAATTTGGGGCCTACCATGAGAGACTCGGCTAAGCTCAACTGATTAGAACCCTTCACATTAGGGTCAAAAACAACACGGAGTTTGGTAGTACTAGAACTCTCTTTATGTACACCATGATGAACGAGGAGATAATCAGACGACACATTACTAGGAACCATATGACCTTTGATCAGATAATCATTCAGATTATCAGCATAGAGATCTTTTAATTTGGGGTTCTTGTCTAATCTTTTCTTTAAGCTAGAAAGACGACTTACCGCTTGAGATTTATTAGTTCCCAGATTAGGAGGTTGATTGTTGCGAAATGGCAAGCTTACAACATACGTACCAGATGGATCACGATAGTGAGTTTTCACGAAATGTTCTTCACATGCGAGATCTTCAGGATTTTCCACGGGAGGAATGTCACTTACATTCTCCATCTCCCAGAAACCGTTGAAGTTGAGTGGAAATAGGATCTTCAATGCTGGATATAAAGAGCGATGTACATTTGGGTTGGTTGGTGGAAGAATCGACACCATCTTCCCGAACACTACCCATAAGAAGCCACCCAAACTTGCTTGGAATTGCGGATGGAAATCCTGTAATGATCGGCATATTAGATAACACGATATGAGCGTAATGCTCAGCACCAATCAACATGTCAATACACGTTGAA
This sequence comes from Bactericera cockerelli, assembly GCA_024516035.1. Taxonomy (NCBI): domain Eukaryota; kingdom Metazoa; phylum Arthropoda; class Insecta; order Hemiptera; family Triozidae; genus Bactericera; species Bactericera cockerelli. The sequence goes on from JAMCCL010000303.1 coordinate 16,579, forward strand.
ACTTGTTTATTAAGATAAGATGAATCTGCAAGTTGCAAATGAGCAAAACGTTGCAGCACAGATGTTGGGATGGATGATGGCAAGTCAGAAGCGATTCTTGGCAAAACCACAGCATGAACACATAAGGGCTCACAGCCGGACTCCAAGTGAGGAGAAACTTCACACTTGACCTCTCCCCTGGATTGAATTGGATTCGTGGATCCAATTCCTGATATCTGGATGGTTGAACGTCCTCTTGGTAGTTTGAGGGTTTGCGCCAACTTCTCCGTCACAGCAGAAATTTGACTTCCAGGATCGATAACACAGCGCACCGGAATCCAGGCTCCCATGTAGTCTTGCACTTTCACGATAGCCGTACCCAGAAGAATACTGGAACACGATTGCAAACTAGATTGCATAACACCACTGATAGGTAGATTAGTAGAAGTCGAGGGCTTCTGATCACTAGACACAGGATGTAATAAAGTGTTATGTGAGGAACTATTACATACACGACACTTATACTTTGATTGACAGTTCAATGAAGAATGGGTAGATCCAAAACAACCAAAACACAATTTGGCTTGTTTCACCACAGTGAACCTCTGAGATGGATCCATCTTCAAGAACTTGTAACACTTTGATAGCATGTGACCCACGTGATCACATGCAGAACACTTTCTAGCTGAGATGTATTCTCGGTTAGAATTGAAAGGTTTAGATAATTGAGCCTTATTTTCGGGCTCCACATTGGTAGCTACCAGCATCTTAGATGTGGTCTGGGGCTTAGATTTCACAACACTCTGATGAGAAGTTGAAGTTGACTCGACTGAGTAAACTTCAAGCACAGATCGTTTTGCTTTCACGAAACTTACCACATCGTCATAATTTGGAAAAGCCACATTTGCTTTTTCGGTCTCAAACTCCATTCGAGTTTTTGGGTCCAATGCTCGTAAGCAATGATGAACCAAAACAAATTCACGGAAGTCAGGTAGATTTAGACCTCGCAGAGATTCAACAGTTGTACAGAATTCATCAAGATAAGATGAAAGACTGGTAACTGTATCTTTAGTCAGAGGTTGAAACTGTAAGATTTTATTTAAATGACAAGCAGCGATGATTCGTTTTTTAGAAAACCGATCACACAAGATACGATAAGCCAATGGGTAATTGGCAGCAGAAAATGATACATTTTCAATGGTGGATAAAGCAGGACCCTGCAGGTATTGCTTTAGGTAAGAAAACTTTTGTATATCACTAAGTTGATTACACGTGTGTACGATCTCGTCGTACAGAGATTTCCACGATGGAAATGCTGTTATGTCACCCGAGAAGATAGGGATAGAAATGGTGGGTAACTTAAGCTTGAATGAAGAATGGTTGGTAGAGTCACGTGACGTTGATGCACGAAAACTGGATGCAGCAGCAGCCTCAGCCTCTGCAGCTTCTTGATTCAGTTGGGCAAGATGAGCCTTCACCTGAAAGAACAACTCCTCAAACTTCTTGGTCTCCTCCACAGTAGACGTAGGTTCCTCTGTTGATTTGAGCTGGGCGTTGAGGATGTGAATCTGATCTGTCACATACTCGAATTTATCCCAAGTGGTTGAAAGATTTTCACACCTGACACGAAAGATCTGTTGTTTATCATTCTTGCCTATGAGATCCACACAATCTTGCACTCTGGTTTGATATCTCTCACGCGCCTTGATAAACTGCTCCATTTGTTGAGCTTTAGTAAGAGACATTTTAGAGGAATTATAACACGACAAAAAAATACCAACTTGTCAAAAAAGTAATGACAAACTTACCTTACACAGATATAAATCATAAAAAGATCTGAATAAAAATATTTTTTAATTCACTGAATAGTAGGTACTTACACACGTCACACGGTGTGCATATAGATATCACACAAAAGATAAAGATACTGCACGGTTAGGTAGATATTCAAAATAATTAATTCCAAAATATAAAAAAAATAAAGAAATTAATTTTAGAAAAAAGATACATTTTAAAATGATCAAACACACGTCACACTATCAATTTCACGATATCTCCTAAGCAGGAGGAAATGTAGCTAATTAATGGAAATCAATAAAGCCACAAAAAAAAGTCAAAAATCCCACTTTTCAAAAGGAAAGATAAAATCAAGAAAAAAAAAGAAAAAATATCAATGGTCATCTAACACAGGAAAATCCAAAATAAGTAAACAATTGAAATTATTTAGGTACAAAATCATAAATCACTAGTTTGAAATATATTTAAAATAAATGACATCATATTCAAAAAAGTGATGAAAAGATCAGATTAAAAACACAGGTGAAAATAAAAGGTTTCCGAAAGGAAAAGTAAAAATGATTAATAATTATTTAAAAAGTTTAACACTTCAAAATCAGGTCAAAAGGGGTTTAAATAAAAAAAAAATAAAAAACACAAGTAAAATTAAGTTTTCCCAAAAATGAAGAAAAAAAAGGTCACTATTTCTTCACAATATATGATAAAAGATAAGTCACCAAAAAGATTTAATTTTAAAAGTAAATAATTAAAGAAATATAAATATAATCAATTCTACACCAATTTAACCAAGTAAGTATAGACTATAGAAAAATGGTATAAAATAGACTATAAAAAGAACACTTCTTATCAATAGGTACGCGTTGTAGGTATCTCCTAATGAGAATCCGAAATCAAAAGTAAATTGATGGTTTTCAATCTCATTGAATTAAAAAATAATCACAGTTTGAATTAAAAATAATTAGGTCATTTAATTCACAACACAATGAAAAAAAGTTAAATTAATGGTCACTTAAGTGATTAATAAAAATGCTGAGAGATCGCGATAAAAATAAAATCAATAAACAATAAAAATCAACCAATTGTTTTGATCAAAGCAAAATATATAATTATATTGTTTACCGATCAGCCCACAATGCTGTTCTTTCGCAACTTCTGTTTTAGTTTGAAATTTGGTAAGGGAGATAAATATCACATGATAAAGATAGCAACCAAAGAGAGAAGCCGACTAGGCTTTCAGATCGCCATTTTGCATATGAAAAATAAGTAAAACTTAAAAGCTAAACTTATCTGATACAGATCCAGTTTTCACACACAGGATGATGAGATTTGATAAAGAGATTTCCTCTAGCTGAAGAAAGAACACTGCAAAGAGAATTGAGCTCCATACACAAGATAAAATGAGATCACAAACTTTGAAAGTTACCACGAACGCGTAACTTCAATGAACAGAAGGTTCACCGAAAAAAGATTTAACAATTAAAAAAAAACCCAAACAAAAAGATTTTTAAAGGCTTCCGGACCGAACGAACCAGTTATGTTGGGACTTTAGTAGGATGCGTTGACGCTCAAAGGTTACCTTTCGCGGTTTTCACTAAACGATGTTCAAATAGATGATTTGATTTCACGAGATAGATATTACACAAGATAAGGGGATCACTTACACGATGACGAATTATGACAGACTGATCGCCTCCTTGCGTTAGGTACCTCATGCAGTAGGTACCACAAACTTGCTAACGAGCTCTGAATGCAAGTTGCACTTCGGTAGAAGGCGAAGGTCGACGACACACGGGGTGATTAATAAGTTAAGTCGCCGACACACGGTGTTGAACGCGATAGGTACGATAGGATAAAGGGGAACTGGTTTTTTAGTACTAAACAAGTATTGTGTCACTTCTCGCCCATCAGAAGGGAGGCATACTACGGAATGGGCAGGCTACAACACAGACCACAAGTGTCTACAGTAACTCCTGTTTCATAAAAAAGGACGAAAGAAAAAAGGCTGTGAAACACTCATCTTTAAAAAAAAAAAACTTGTAAATTTTGTTTTTTTTTGTGTGATTACCTAATAATACAACAAGTATCCAATAAAATTGCCGGCTATCTTTTTCAGTATCTAGCCACGCAAAGCTCAGACATAGTCAGAAGGAAAATATTGGTAAGTTTCATTCAACTCAGAGACGAGCTAGAATGTCTGAAGTTCCTCAGAAGGTTTTGTAAGCAAAATAAGAGGAGACCTAATGAGAAAAAGAAACTCATTTGAATTCTACCTCTTCATCTCTTTTCATTCCCCGCCCCCTCCCCATTAGAAGCTTTTTTAGATATTTTTTCTGTATAGTACGAGTCTGGAATGAAAATTACTACCATCTTTTTGATGAAAATAACAAAATATGGTGATGGCCTCTTTCTAAATTTCACTCAGGATTATAACTGAGTTTTTGTGCTTTATGGGTATTAAAGTAAAAATTCTTAAATTTTAAATTAGAAATTTTCAAAGCTCTTCTCGGCTAGACACGTTACTGACATACCTAATACCTAATGTATGCCTGAAAAACGGATGTGCTCAAAAGGCTTATTTCGTACCTGGCTGATGTAGGTATGTTAAAATTAGAATAGGAATAGAACATAGAACAGACATAAAGGAAAAAGCTCAGTACTACTTGATTGTCATATTAATTTCACAAAAATTAACCGCCAGTTGATATATCTTTAACTCAAATAGAACATTAATTTGCTAATGCTCCATTAAACATAATTAATTAATTAACTGTGGTGTGTAATAGTGTGCTAATTCGTAGTCATCGTGACCAGGTGAATTAGCGCACTAGGCATCCCCAGCGGGGCAGGAATTTTTCCGCACTGTACTTGGATGTTTGGGGTACACTAGCTGCTTTGATGTGAGCAGCGACAGGAATTATGTGCAAAAATGAGGTATTCAAGGAAATCAAAAAAGTCCTTATAATTCTGTACCACCCACTAAATTAATTAAATAATTGTGATACAATAACAGTAATAAAAACGTTTATTATACTGTGCTAATTAAGTTCAATATATTGAAATATTGTTTAATTACTCATTTCAAGAGCTCTCTAAATGGTTGCATCAATACACAAAAAGGTTTATTATTATGATAAACCTAAATTACCTACTTACTCGTACATAAAATGTTCCTGTTAAGCGGGACTTTTATTTTGGCCTTAGAAACATTACCTAATGATTACTTAGTATAATGTCCAATGTTAGTGACGACAGATTTATGTATAATCATAATTATTGAAAATTAATTGACAAAAATAAGTTTTGATATGTCATTCAATATTTACCGTCGATGCCACATTGAGTACACCAGTTCTCTGTCAGTGAAATTAAATAACGTTAAGCAAGGTTAGGAATTGAATGGATGACTTCAAATTCGAATCCTCGTGATGTTGGCTATTCCCGAATCCAGGTTGGGTGAGGTTCCAGAGAAAGGAATAAAATATCCGCCTGGAATATATATGTATATAGGGAGATAAATGTAATATTTTTTTTTACAAATACTCGTCTGTATTATATTAAATTCTACCTGTCTTCCTTAGACGTACATATTCATTTCTCCATTTGCCTGGAGTCTGTCAGTGTTGTGATAAATCAGGAAGAATTTTCCTCATGAGTGCGTTTACTGACTTGGGCAGGATTTTATTCTAAGCTCCTTTTGTAGAGTGAATGAGACGTACGCGAGCGTGTGTATACAGGGTGGATCAAAATTTGTTTACCAAAACATACTTTATTTCAAAATGAGCACACAACTTTTGCATGAAGTCATTTTATTCATTTTATTTTTATAGTATGCTTTATTAGGTAAGATAAAGAAAAAATAAATAGATTGAGCAAAGAAACAAGAACAAAAAAAGAGAATGAAGCCAATGTCCTACCTAAAGGGCGGAGTTATTGCCTGTGGCAATCTCTTTCACTCAACCCTTTTTATATAGAACTAGCTGTTTTCCCGTTTTTAGCAACGGGACTCAACTGAAAACACACACATGCACTAACATATTTCACTCAAACGCAGAACCGAAGTTTCATTAACAGAAATGAACTGAGGAGACTTAGGGTGGTATGTAGAGTCCTCACTGTAGGGATGCTTGGGTCATTTGTCCCTTCAGCTGATTTTGTTATTTATGATTTTCTGTGCGCATGTGCAATCAGATGTTTCTTTAATAAATAACTGTCAAGGTCGAAGTATTCCCTATAGCAAGCTCGGGACCACCCTACAGTGAACCCTATAGGGATTACAAAATCGTCTCTGCATACGAGCCTTAAGTTACTTACCTACTTACTCTTACTCCCATGGCCACTCATACCCAGGTCGGTATTTGGCCTCGCCCATATACCTATTGCTTCCACTTGTTGCTGTCCGACACATGTCGCATCATCAATAAAATTGTTAGATTATGCATATTTATAAAATAAATGATTATGTGTCGGTCTTCAAAATAAATTTATTTTTTAATACTCAGTCTATAATAGACGTTAAAGGGAAAGGAATTAAATTTTTAAATAATAAATCTTCAAAATTAGGTAATATTAATATTTCTTGGTTTTGGGAATATTATTCCCTACATACCTAAAATATTAAAAATTGAATTTGGATTTTTTTTATTTACATGCACAACATAAGACGTCTTATGCTCATACCGGCGTATAATTATTATCTATCCTGTACATGTAGAAGAAAAAATATTTCTTACTTTATAATTTAAAATTTTCTTTCGTTTCCTTCCTCCCCTTCTGTATATTCATAATAATAATAATAATCATAGTGGGACGTCATACTGAACGTTGGAAGATGCTGAAAAAAAATTGTCCTATTCCGAAAATTACAAAACATAATCAACCAATTCAGCCATTTACCAACTCCCTTGTACTGTGTTAACAATTTATTAATTGATGCACATTAAATAAAATTAAAAATTAAATTCATTGACATCAAAGCCGTTCAAGAGTTATTGCAGTACAAACAGGCAGACGAACTATCTGCAAAATGGTCTTACTTAAACTTAGATCTCACTCATTTACTTCAAATGAGTCAGATCAAATAAACCCCTTTGCAGAACTAATTATTTTATTATACCGTCACAACACCAGCCAGGATAACTATAGTACCTAACATTTATGGTCTACCATTGACATAGTAGCGATGCTGGACTTTCTTAAAGGGTTGGATGGAAGAGATTGCAACAGGCAATAACCTCGCCCTTTAGGTAGGACATTACCTTTATTCTCTTTTTTGTTCTTGTTTCTTTGTTCAATCTATTTATTTTTTCTTTATAATTTCATTGTAAAATGTAATGTAAAAATCCTTTATTTGTACAGTAAAAATTTACACACAACATAGTTACATAGTATATGGCATCTTGTATTTACTGTAAATATTTTGTATTACCTAATAAAGCATATAATAATAATAACACCAGTGATTAAAATATAAAACAACAACTGCTCTCGAACATAAGCTCGCTGACTTGATAAAAGACTTTGAAGGGTATCTCAAAGTTTCACAAAAAGAGGGGGAAAAAAACAAGAAAAGTCAGACCCTAAAAAACAATGTTGAGAACAAAAATCCTCGAAACTTATCTTATCAATGAAACAATCTGCCGGTTAAAAGTTTGGCCTTTAATAGCCGGCTCGTCAGACAATATTGTGGAAGTAATACTGCCGGAGGTGCTTCCTCCATATGAAGTACCAACAGGGAGCGGGACAAAACTTTCGCCACGGCGCCCTGCTGTCGGGCGAAGCAGACGCCATTCTGACGCTTTTAAACTTTTGCCCCGAAATATTTTCTAAAAAATCCCTCCCTTCCCAATCGTCTTTTAAAAATTATTTTTTCCATTTTTATCCACATAAAAAGTTGGATATTTTTAGTTTAAGAAAAGCAAAGGAAGAAAATTAAACCAATTGTGTACCGTTCCTTTCTCTCGCTTTCATATTCCCGTCTCTTTCTATCTTCCAGTCTCCACAATCCCTTTCTCTCTTCCACCCCATCCTTCTTTACAATCTTTACATTCCCTCCTCCCTCCCCTTATTCATATTATTTCTTTTTTCTTTCTCATTTCCAATACATTCTCTCTCTCTCTCCTCTCCTCTCTCTCTCTCTCTCTCTCCTCTCTCTCTCTCTCTCTCTCTCTCTCTCTCTCTCTCTCTCTCTCTCTCTCTCTCTCTCTCACTCGCTTACACACCCTCTTTCTTACACACACCTTCTCTTTTTATCTCTCTCTCTCACTTACTCACATTGCCTCACACACACTCTCTTTCTCTCACTCACTCTCTCAAACTATCTCTCTCACACACATTGTCTTTTTCTCTCTTATCTGCATTCTCGACTCGTTCTTCCATTTCATCCTATCATTATTTACATCACTCTTCTCTTTATTAATCTTATTTTATATTTATTTTTCATATATCCTTGTTTCTATTTCTCATCCTCTCATATATTTTCTACATTCGCTTCGCACTCAATTTTTTTGCGATCATTATGAGTGGAATACAGTTCTTTAACTTGAAAAATGTATATTTATCTATAAATGTTGTGCAAATATGAAACAAAATTATTTTTCCCGAAGAATGCAGGTAGACAGAACACTTTACCTAGTAAAATAGCATGATGAAAATGGCTCCGGCAACTTGGAGTAGGTATTATTTACCTGCTAAATTTAAAATCGATTTGTTCTTGCTGATGACTCCTTCCAACCTTGTGCAACTCTCCCCGTAGCGAAGTGGTAAAGGCGGCACTCTGTGAATCCAAAGATTCCAGAGATCGTGGGTTCGAAACCCGGCCGGGACATTTGGGATTTTTACCACATAATAATATGTCTTGGACTTACTGCTAGTATAATGGGACTTTAATAGTCCTAATCGGGCAGTATAAGTAACACGATATTATTATTATTAATAATAACTATTGCAAAACATGATGCTTCAGAAACATCACAAACTGGAAAATTTGAGCACACAATGGTGTGAGCTAATGAGCTAAGTGGGAAGATACTCGCTTGACATGCAGATGGGTTCGATCCCCAAAGCCGACAAAAACTTGTATTCAAATTTAGATTACATTTATTTTTAAGGGATACCTTCCGGTGCGCTCGTGTTAACCCAGCAGCTAAATGGGAAGAATTGTGTTACTTCTCGCCCCATCTCACCCATCTAAGTTGAGTCATACTGTGGTGTGGGCAAGCTACAATAGAGACCACAAGCGTCAACAGTAGCTACTGTTATGGCTACGAAATTAAATAGGTTGTGAAACAATCATCTTAAAAAAAGAGACTTTCCAATCCACTGATGTGTTCTGTCGAAAGAATAATGCATTAAGGGAATGAGAATCATCCACAGTGGCTAATGAATTCAGTGTAAATGAAAAAACGCTTACTCGGTAATTTTGGTTAGAAACAAAAGAACAAATATCAATCATTCGATCAGCTTCACTTGTGTTGAGGGGAGCGAGTAACAAATAAGATGCCTGAATTCAGAAGATGCGGCGGCATTGCCAATGTCTGAAATTGATTGAAAGCTTGTTTATGCACCACCACCCCCCCCCCCCCCTCCCTCTCTTCTGGGGATGCTTTTGTTACTTCCTAACAGCCCAATTTATCTCGCATAATGAGAAGAGCTTCCTTCTCTGTTTGCGTTAGCTTCAACGTGTTACAGTTTAAAATATCAATTTATAATAACAGTTTCAGCACATTTCTTTAGTCAACAACAACAAAAATCTTCTCCGATGATTTTTCACTGGGCAGAGTACCCAAAATTGATGTCGCATTTCCTCGCTATTCAGTGAGAGAAAAGCCGTTGTTTCAGGTACGTTTTTTTTTTTTTTTTTTTTTTTTTCTTTTCTTCATTTATATACATTGAAGAAAGGGGTAATTCTTGGGTTGTAATGTCAAGTTGACACTTTAACTCAGATCAAATGACTATTCATTTATGAATATGTGCATTAATCTTAAAAGAAGTGCATTAAACTTGTTAACTAACAGTCGCTAATAGCTAGGTTCTAATACAGGAGAGCCCAAATAGAGAAGTTTTTACTCTCAAATAATTATTGGAGATTCAGAAAGGAAACCTTACTTCTATACGAAGATCATGGAATGAGTTGTTTCACGATTAAATAGATTTTTTTTTCCTTTTAAACAACAAATTATATTCTTCTGTCCTCCCTAACACCCTGTATAGACTTTCAAGTTTTGTCTTCTCATGCTCTTAATATCTCCCACACTTTTTGCTCATTCTCTTCCAATTTTCAAAAAACATTTCACAAGAGAACTCTAACCTGCTAGGGAAATGTGATGTAAGTGGCGACACGATTCACCAGGGTCGGTTGATAAGTCTTAGGGTCGGTTGATGAGTCTCGCTACCTCAGCCATCTTATTTTTCTGATAAGGCTTTTTGTGACAATAAATGAGTTCCAAACCTCAATAAATCGCTCGGGGGAATGAAACTCAGCAACGATACTAATAATAATTTTCTTTAGTAGAAGGTAACCACCAGGCGAGGTTAATCCTCAAAGCATTTTCCCCCTAACCCTCAGAGTATAAGACTTTTGTGGTCAAAAACTCAAATTAATCAGGAAAATTTCATGCACTGGCCGGGATTCGAACCACCTAACTCTTAGAGTCTTATTAATAACCATGATAAGGTCACACAGACTTTACATACCTCCCTTGCCTTTATCCCATATTAGCTTATGTTGCTGTTGGGGTCGGCATTGTTCAACCTCGTGGTTGAGGTTGGTAGGGTGTTGCACGTTTCTTTAAGGATGGATGCTCTTCCTAAAGCCAAAGATTCTATTTGGTATTAACGTCCTGATCAGGACGGGGGTGTTACCCTTCATTCGCTGTGAATCGTACCATCGTACCTGGGTTGGACAGGAAATACCAGCCGTGTTCGGATGGAACATAAATTTCTTCTAAAGTCTGCCCCAACCGAGAATCGAACTCGGGATTCCTGGACTTCAGGCAGTACTCATAACCGTTACGCTCACACAGTCTTTAAATGAGTATTTTTAGGACTTGGAACACTCTAATTACAAAACTGGCATGCAAGCTTTAAAACATCGCTGGGCCAAGTGCAATGTTCTGAAAGGAGACTACGTTGAAAAGCAACAGTATAACCACGAAACCATACAACTTACTCTCTTGGCTGTTTGGGTTGTTTTTGCCCAAAAGACAAAAAAAAACTTACTCTCTCTATACCCTGTGAACTATTAACCGGTCCTCGTATGTTTATGGATTTTCTGAAATGCCACCCAAAGTGTTTATTGTGTTTTGTGACTAGTTGAAAATGGCTCTTTCTTCCTTTTATATTTATTTTGTCTATTTACTTTTTCTTTTTTACTAAATTCCATTGTTTCCTTTGAATTTTTTACTTTCTTTTATTTTTCTTTATTTCTTCGTGTTTTTATTTTCTTTCTCAACAACTCAGATTCTTTCTAATTGTTCCTCTCTTCATTCTGTCGCATTCTTTTTGTATTTTAGTGTATACCAACAACAACATAAAACACTATTCCGTGCGCGCAATTTATACATCATACACCATCCTCGTCTTTTTTTTTTTTTTTTTTTTTTTTTTAATAACCATAAATATATTAATTTTATTTGATTGTTCACATATGCTTCCTTGTCTTTTATACTAGGGTGAATATTAGAGAGCATAATATGATATTTTAATGAAATTAAATTTAAAGATGGTTAATCCATTACTCATGGGGTTTCCTAGATAAGAAGAACCCTGTTTCGAGTAAGGATTTTATAAATGACTAGCGGCTATCGCCCGCTTTGCGGGCCGAGGCATGGCCGTGAAACCAAAAAATCCTTTTTCGCCAATGGCAGGTGTTGTAGTGGGGATTTCGAAAAATCCCGTCTTATTGCACATTTAGACTCTAAGACAAAGCTACCTACCAAATTTCAGCTTCCTAGGACTTACCAGTTCGGAGAAACAGTGAGGAATCAGTCAGTCAGTCAGTCAGTCAGTCAGTGAGTGAAACTCTCTTTTATAAGTATAGATGAAATTATTATATTTTTTATTATTATTATTTTTTTTTTTTTTTTTTACAGGTCATAACTCTTGAACGGTTTAACCAACTCAAATTTTGATGAGTTTTCCGGACCATTAACAAAACGTTGCGAAAAATAATGCCGTGGCAGGCGGAGCCCTAGGAACCACTTGGTAACCAAAGTACCGACCTACAGTTAGTGAGTCTGTTGCCTAAAAAAGTCGAAGTCGGTACTGTGAAACACAGTTTCTTTAAGTTATCATAATTTGTGTTAATCAATGACACGATTACTTAAACTCGCTCTGCTAAATGTTTACCAAACTTGGGACTCGAACCCCCGACCTTCAGGCTGCTGCCTTATCGATAATTTTCTTTATACTCTTTACAGGCACTCTGGTAATGTCACCACAAATCTTATTTTTCTTTTATGAGTCATATGAGTGGGATTCTGGACATTCAAAGTACAGCGTAGAAAATTGTCTACGCAGCTAGAATTCGAACCCGGGTCACCGTGCTTGTAAGCCTAGTACGCTACAGTACTCGGCCACGGTGACTACTAACTAGTATGAGTGTTGGGTATGGTAGGAAAGAATATAATATTTCACAAACACGACAGAATATGACCAGAAATATATGGTATGATAATGATAACAAATACGACAGAACAACAATATGACAATCAAAAGAAATAATATGACACAATAAAACTGTGCATGGCAGAATACCCGAGTGGGACAGACGTGTCGCTTTGTTCCAGCGCTCTGGGAATGACGCTCAGGACTCAAGGGGCCATGGAAAGGTCACAGGGCGAGTTGTGAAACGATTCTCTCTGAGTTCTTTTGATTGTTATTATTATTATTATTATTTTAGTATGCTCTATTAGGGGGACAAAGTACAATGTTAACAGTATAAAATCAAGAAAAAACAAACAAATGACAAAATAAGTAAGTAAAAAAGAAAATAACACTAATGTCCTACCTAAAGGGCGGGGTTATTGCCTGTGGCAATCTCTTCCACCCAACCCTTTTTTTTCTTCTGCTCTAACTCTATCATCGTCTCCTCCTCCTTCTTCTTCTATTGTTTATAATTATCAGCAAGAATTACACTTCATGTAGAAAAAAAGGGAAAACGTGGATCCCACTCATACCTGACATAACGATTTGTGGTAACATTACCGGAGTGCCTGTAAAGAGTATAAAGAAAATGATCGATAAGGCTGCAGCCTGGAAGTCGGTGTCCGGGGTCTACTAAACTTGTACATCGTAAAAAATCTAGGAACGACAAGTGGCGGCACTACCAGAGTAAAAATAATTCAAGTATTTATATATATTTTTAATAATTATACAGGCTCAAGGTGACAAATTATATAAAGGGAAGCCCCCTGATCTAATCTGAGATCTGGTAGGATGTGATTCGTGCAGGAAAGTGAAATTTAAGGAACGGTCTTATTCCCTTATATCAGGGGTCGGCAATTAAATCCTGTTCGGGTCCGGATTAACATGAGAAAAATCTCCGCGGTCCGGATTATTAAAAACCATCAGTAATTATTTTTTGTATAATAAAACATTTTTTTTATATAGGTACATTTTAATAAAAACACTTTGTGTTTAGTAAAAAAACGCAGAAATTTTCTCCTGTGAAGATACATAAAACAATTTCTGGGTAAAGTAAAAGATCAGAGGATTCAATGACACAGATTTGAGGGTTTGTGAGAATGTTGCGGGTGTAATACAACATAAAAGAGAAAGTTCAAAGTGAAGAAAAAATACGCGGAATCATTTTCATTTTTTTCTTCTTTCCTTTAAAAAAGTAAACAAGGAACAACAAAACAAAGTCTGCGATAACACAAAGTCTGAAAATTGAGTGTGTGTGCCGCTTTTGACGTTTAGAGATTTATGAAAAATGCGCGATAAATTTTTCTAGTAGCTGAAAATTTGGCAATGACATGCGGATTTCTCAGAACCCTCCACCCCTTCATCCTACTCAACCCTGGTTTGAGCTTTGGGTTGGAAAAAAATAAAACCCTGTCACTCGAATTATATTCTCCGTCTCTAGCTTGAACCTCTTCAGTATTTGTAAGACTTGGGCGATAACTTGAAGATATCAAAAAATCATGGGAATATACAATTATACACCATGTTTTAATTTAAAAATACATAAATAAAAAGCCATTGTTAGAGCCTCTGAGGAAAGAATTACGTTTAAAAGTTTCCTCGACATGCATGTATCCCAAGCATAACCTCACTCAAGTATCGGCCAAAACAAACAAATAAAATGTGAGAATCTTTTTATTGGATACATATGTATGAACAATAATTTAGTATCTTAATATATAAATGTCAAAGTCACTGACTGACTGATCATCGCTCTACAGCCCAAACCGTAATACCTAGCGAGCTGAAATTTTGTAGGTAGCTTTGTCTTATAGTCTAGATGTGCAATAAGACGGGATTTTTCGAAATTCCCACTACAACACCTGCCATTGGCGAAAAAGGATTTTTTGCTTTCACGGCCATGCCTCGGCCCGCAAAGCGGGCGACAGCCCGCTAGTAATTAATAAATGAACATATTTTTGGGGACTCATTGTATCTTCATTTCTAGAGGTTAAATGATGTTCTCCTGAAATAAATCGTGAAGACATATCAGATACCCATATCAAGTCCTAGTTTGAAGTTTCCTGTACTAAATACCAATACAATATAGACTTATAGAGTAAAACCGTGGATCAATAGCTGTGCTATTTCAGAATAACGAAAATAACCTCATTCGGCACATCCATCCATTGCTAAACCACCGAGGTACAAAGTGACTGACGCAAGTTAAGAACTCGTCCAGAGAGAGCTCCAGAGGGGACACAAATCACTCTCGGAGAAGCAAAGAGCTTTCGAATTCAGTGTTCCGAAAGCAAAACGCCAGAGAGATAAAGCAGAATGATCGTGAGAAGATTCCTAGGCGAGGTAAGGTGGCGCTGGGGAAAGATTTTCAGAGTTTTTTTTTCTCTTCTTCCATTATATACATTTTATTTTCTTTCTCTCCTATTTTATCCTCAGGTTTATCATCGACTTTGTTCTCTTCTTGATCGTCTTTCCCCTATAAAATATTCTTTAAAAAATATAGTGGTATAAGGAAAAAAATTCTCCCTATATCTTTTCTTACTTCCTCCCTTAATCTTCATTTTTATTTTCTCTGTCCCTCCTCCCTTCTCCTTTTCTCCCTCAATACTTTTCTTATTTTTCTCTTCTCCAAATCGTTTCTATTTTGTTGAATATTCCGAGAGTGTATTACCGACCATTAGCGCCGAATTTTTCACATCTGTGTGTGCAAATTGCCTTTGAGAGGAGAATTAGAGATAATGGCTAATTTCGTTCCTGCTTATTTTGAGTATGATGATCAAACTAACTAGGTGGTATTTATAAATACCTTTTATTACTGTACGCTATAAGTATAAATACACAGTATAAATAAGGTAATATCCGGGGTTATTTTCCTACTATGATTAGTAACAAGTCGGACTCAGTAGAAGAATTGTTGGAAATTGCATCCTCGGGCCTCGGTTCCCTTCCGGAAGATCAGTCCCTGGGAAGTTTTTTTTATATTGAAAAAAATAGACATGAATAATTGAATAGTATTGATTGAAAAAAAATGTCTAGACACGTTCTTGTGATCATTTGTTTGTGGTCCAATCGTAAAGTAAGAAAAAATGAGTAACTTCTGTGGATAAGTAAGAAACAGTAGCGACATTACACGTAAGATGTAGGGTAATGTGGACTCAAGGAAAATAAATAACAAGTAACTCTGTGATTTCCACTAAAAATGTGACATCATGACCAAAATTTTAAACACGAAGAAGAATTTAGTCAAATGATTCAACACAAAGAAGCCTACAAACATATTTAGTTGAAGTAAAACGGCTAACAAGACGGAATATGAGAAAATCCCGTTGAATCCCATTATCTTCGGCCACTTTTATCAGATTCTCTTCCACCTCATCCTCCTTTTCTTTCTTATCCTCCTATTCCTACCCTTTTGTTCTCCCCTCCATCTTGTCCTCCTCCCATTTCCCCACCATCTCTCCCCTCTCTTAGTTCACTCCTTAACCAAGATTTAGAACAATAAACGATTACTCCCCTCTCTCCCACACCGAGACTGAAAAATCCTTTTAGATAAGCTTCACATGGCACGATAAGAGGAAAGTTTGCTTTCAAAATACCCCGGGGGACACCGCTCGCACATACATATTAATAATGCGGGGTTTCTCTTTACGTTTTGCGTTCAATTTCACTGCGGCCATGAACCCGCTGACACCAAAACCACCGCAGCTTTATTGGTAAAGCTTTGGTGGTTGCGGTCAATGTTTGGTAAAACCAAGTACTGGTTGACGAAATGGTTGCGGCGCTCGACTATAATTAATGTAAACAATCCAGGCGAATCCAGCGTATGGATTCGTGATCCGTGGATTGGATCACACCCAATCCACTGGATTGGACTTTTCCTTATTTGATTATTGTGATCACATAATAATAAGACTGTTAGGGTCAAGTAGTAATAGGAAATAGAAAATGCTTTCAACACTAACCAGGCTTGGTGGTTACCTTTTCACTAAAGATTATTAATATTATTAATAGTAGTATTTATGGAAAGTCGCTTACATTATTACCGAACGCCTCATTTGACAAAAAAAAGAAAGAAAAGATTTGACAGATGCCCAAATCTAGGCTTTTTTCTACTTAACGTCTCTCTAACGTCTAGGACGATGGTTTTCCCCTACACTTTTTCATGAATCGCACCAGCTATCCTCACAGTAAGTTTCATCAGAAGATGGGTAAGATAGCATACAGAGAAATTATGTAATAGTATTATGTAATAGTATATTACATATTTTATTGGTATTGTAGAACGTTTCGCATCGTGCTCTGTGTTTCAAAATTTAATTTGTTTATTTTTCTAGTCAAATTTCTGTAAATTTATTGTTCAATGTGTCAATTTTAATGTATTTAATTCGCTGATTTTATTAACGTTTTTATTTTTTTCTGTGTGACATTTAATTAAAAAGTTCTTTTGATTACTAAATTGAATTAATTTTAAATCTTACGTAACAAGTATCGATACATAGCACTCCTATATATCTATATTTGACGATATCTATATCTCTACCGGTCCCCTTATCAGTTGAACTTCGGATTCGACCTTGAGATAGTTGTAGATCCTATTCCATTGTTAGTACCTATTTACTAAAATACCAGCCTAGATACCTACTTCATTACTGCTCGTACTTATTCAGTACCAATATCGAGATGGCTGGTGACAGTGAGGTCAATGACTCGGGAAGTTCTACTGTTGCAATGGAGAAGTATGTCGCTCAGCTGGAAAAGAGGGTCAAGGAGCAGGAGACGCTGATTGAGCTGTTGAAGGAGAAGGTGGCTACTCTTGAGGAGTCCTCTGGCTCTACTAGACCTCCTTCTAGTGGTATGGCGAGGTCATACTCCAATGCTGCTAGAAGTTCCGCTGCCGCTCCAGACGCAGCCGCAATCACCGGGTCCCGCAAGTGTGCTATCTCCGCAGTCCAGACCACACGATACTCGCACTACTTCATCACGAGACTGGAGCCCTCTGTCTCTGCTGCCGAGCTGACACGCGACCTGCTGACGTACGCTACTGAACTCAAGTCTGTTGTCTGCTCTAAGATTTCAACTAGACATTCATCCTACTCTTCTTTTCACATTACAGTTCCTGAAGAGCAGAAGCACTTGATCAGTGGTGGAGAGGCTTGGCCCGAGGGTGTTTTGGTGAAGCCATTTCTAGGGAAACTTATCAATAGCTATGTTCGTGAAAAGTATGACTCTCTCCATCCTGATGAGTCCTCAGATGGTGCTTCCAAGACGCCTTCAAACAAGCCAGCGAAGAAAACGAACAATGCTCTCCGTGAAACCAATCTCAACAATGGTCCTCTTCCTAAAGTCCCCGCTAAAGGCAATAACAGTCGAGTTCAACAGTCACCTTTGGCGGCTAATTCATCAAAAAACGGGGTTCAAACCCGAAACCAAAAGACAAAGTAACCCTCGAGTGTTATTGCCAAAATGTTGGTGGTATAAGGACAAAACTTGAAATCTTAAAACGTAATTTTGAACTCTCTAGTTACGACATTGTGATGTTATGTGAATCTTGGCTTACTGAAGACTTTTCAGTTAGTGAAGTAAAATTTACTGGTTACGATATATATCGATCGGATAGAAATGTAAGCATAACAAATTTAGAAAGGGGGGGTGGGGTTCTTATAGCAGTGCGCTCAAGCTTACGAAGTAGTGTAGTGCAAGTAGCAACCCCTACGCGTTCCTTCGACCATCTCTTTGTTTCTCTTTATGTTGCAGGTCAATGTTTCATTTTCGGATGTACATACATTCCTCCTTCGTCTCCTCTTGATGTTTATGCTGAGCATTGCGCTGCTGTTGAAGAGTTGGTGTCGCGCCAACCTGATGCGCAAATATATTTCTATCGGGTGATTATAACTTGAGCTTAGCTACCTGGAGTTATGATCCTGAGTTTGGTATGTTGGTTGACTGTACACCGTCTTATCCTGCTGTTCATGTGTGTGAAGTTTTCAACTGTTTGTCACTTTTCCAGGCTAATACCCTACCAAATGATAGAGGTGTGTTTTTAGATCTTCTGTTTACTAATGACGACCAGATAATAGTATCTAGTCCATTAGACCCTCTTCATAATAATAGCCATCATCACAATGCATTCACATTTGATGTTGTGACCAATCAGATTGAGTGCCTCCCTTTGGATCATGAATATTATGATTTTTCTAACTGTGATTTTTCTTCTTTTAAATCATTCTTAAGTGACACTAATTGGGACACAATACTATCTCTTGAAGATATTGACAAAGTCGTTTCTAGTTTTAATGACACTTTACTGAGGGGAATTGCTCTGTTTACACCATCCAAGACGTTTCGACCTAGTTCATTTCCTAAATGGTTTTCTAGCTCTTTAAAATATTTGACACGTGAGAAAAAGAAAGCTCACCTTTTGTATAAAATTTCACATCTTCATTCTGACTATCGTAAATTTTCAAATTTACGTGCTAGGTGTAAAGCATTGAGCGCTCAGTGTTATGCTGAGTATATTGACAAGGTTAATAGACGTGTTCAGTCTGATCCTAATATTTCTGGAGATTCTCTGAGGAATCTCGAAAAGTGTCAGGCTTTCCTCAACACATGTTTTTCCATGACGTCAGTAGTTCCTCTTCCGCTGAAACTGTTGATTTGTTTGCTGATTCTTTTTCATCTGTCTACCTCAGTTCTGACTTGCCTGTTCCCCAGTATCCATCACTTGACGCATTGGACTTCAATTTTATATCCGTTACTTCGAAAGAAGTACATCAGGCTCTATCTTCATTGCCTCCCAAGACATCTGCGGGTCCTGATGGCATTCCTCCGATTGTTCTGAAGAATCTGGCTACTATCTTAGTCCATCCCATCACCTGTATATTTAATTTATCACTATCCTCCGGTATCTTTCCGTCTGCTTGGAAATCTAGCTTTTTATTCCCTATTTTTAAATCCGGTAATAGAAGTGATATTGCAAATTATAGAGGTGTATGCATTCAGTCATCCATACCCAAGATTTTGGATAAATTAATTTCGCAAAAACTGTCCTTTGCTTGTAAAAACTTCATCGCTGAAGAGCAACATGGTTTCATTTCCAAACGTTCCACTGTTACAAATCTTCTTGCTTATCAACATGATATCTTGGGTGCTTTTCAAAGCGGATGTTCCGTGCATTCCGTATACACGGATGTCACAAAGGCTTTTGACCGAGTGGACAGCAAATACCTTGTTTCAAAGTTGAAATCTTATGGTCTTGGTGAGCAGTTTTTGCGATGGCTTACAAGCTATCTAAAGGATAGGACACAATGTGTTAAAATCGGGTCATTCATATCCAGACCCATTCACGTTGCTTCTGGCGTTGGTCAAGGTAGCCATGTCGGTCCTGTGCTTTTTAGCTTGTTTTTTAACGACCTCCTGGATATTATACGCAACTCACAAGTTCTTTTATTTGCTGATGATGTGAAATTGTATAAAGCAATTAAGTGTATAGATGATTGTATTAATCTCCAGGAAGATGTTACTCGATTTTCTCAATGGCTATTGCTTAATGGTTTAGAGCTATCTTTACATAAATGTCAGGTGATGAAGTTTTCTAGGTGTAAGGAGGTCAATGAGGAATTTTCCTTCACTTACACGATTCAATCTGTTCCTTTGAGATGGGTCAGCATTGTTAAAGACCTTGGCATTTTATTTGACCAAAAGCTTTCTTTTGCTTCCCATGTTTCCAACCTCAGCATGCGTTGTTTCAGACTTCTTGGATACGTTAATAGAAACTCTAAAGATTTATCTTCAGAAGCGTTCTATCTTCTTTACGTATCCCTGATTCGATCTTTGCTTGAATACGGCTGTGTGGTGTGGTCTCCTTTCTATGCTGTTCATAATGCTTCTATTGAACGCGTTCAGAGGAAATTCTTCAGATACTTTTCTTTTCGTCATCATCAATGGATTTCAGATATGCCCTCGCTATCTGAACGTAGGGAGTTGGCTGACTTGCACTTCCTTGATAAATTAGTTGATGGGGGTATTGACTGCGCCAAATTACTCGAATTGGTCAGTTTTGACTGTCACAGGCGGCTCAGAAAAAATGACACCTACTATGTTAACTTCTGTAGGACTAATTATATGTTCTATGCTCCTATTAACAGGATGATGAGACAAGCAAATCAACTGTGATATATCTCTGTATTCTTTATGTTTCTAGTCATGTTTTTGTTCGATAATATTTTGTTCTTTATGTATATTTATATTCTGATTATTACTTTCTTTTCACATTTTCTTACCCTAATTTTGAATCTTTTAATGTCTAATTTTTGTTTAGTATTTTTATTTTTGACTTTTTTCTGATATTTAAATGTTAGAATTATTACTTTGTATTTTGTCATATTTTAGCACCCATATTTTAAATTTTGAAAGGTTATTTTATAATTTTATATTATATTTTATTTTTTAACTTTTGTTATTTGTTACATGTTTATATGGACTCTTTCCGTAAATACAAGTGCCTTTGAGCACCATTACCATTACCATATATCAAGGAAAAATGCACAAAAAAATATATCACAATCAACAAGGAAGTTTGATAAATCTAAAATTAGAACGTTAAAAACTAATGTTAATGTGAAAGTGTATAATTAAGTAATAGGTAATAAACAAGGAAAATAGGGAAAATGAGAATTCCTTTAATTTAAGGGAGGAGGTAAAAGTAAAGAGAGTGTGAGGGAAATATAGTGTAGAAAATAAAAGCACATGCAAGAAAAAAATAATTTGATCAAAAAGTTAAACGCACTCTTCACAACTTTTGTGGACAGCATTGTTTATTTACCTACATTTTACTTCCGAAAAAAAATTAATACTAGAAATCAGAAGTATTGTGTACGTGTTTGTAAAAAAAAAAAATAGTATTTTTTGGTTCCGATTTCAATTTTTTTCATATTTCTGGACGTTACATAACCTCCTGAGCAACTTTGGTTTTGTGTGTGTCTGTCGGTCTGTCTTTAAAAAAAATATTTTCTACGCAGCTAGCATTCGAACTCAGACAACGCTACAAGGCCACGATGAAGACCGATAAAAAATAATATTTAAAAAAGGAAAGATAAGTAATAGACTGAGAAAAAAATAAGAAAAAAGAGAGAGATAGAAGTAGATATTAAAGAGAAGACAAGAAAAAGATAATTCGAAAAGAAAAGAAAAGGAGG
The DNA here is from genome assembly GCA_024516035.1 of Bactericera cockerelli. Classification (NCBI taxonomy): domain Eukaryota; kingdom Metazoa; phylum Arthropoda; class Insecta; order Hemiptera; family Triozidae; genus Bactericera; species Bactericera cockerelli. The sequence continues at coordinate 38,190 of JAMCCL010000303.1, forward strand.
CGAAGGGACACTTTCCGAGAAAAGCTTTCTACTATAATAAGATACTATTGTGATTTAGGAAGGAGAAGGAGGGAGAGACGAAGAGAGAAGGGGAGATGGGGGAGGGGGGACAGAAGAAGGGAGAGATGGGGGAGAAGAGGGGGGTGTAAGAAGTAAATGCTGGACACTTTTCCAAACAGACTTGAACCTCTTCGGGTCTCTTGAAGTAGAAATCTTGTAGACATTTGTATGGAAGAGAAAATTTATGTTACTTACGTTTGAATTCTGAAATTTCTAATATCATAAAAATGAGTATCATATTTTTGTTATCAAGTCACAATTTTTGTGTGTATCTCTCATCATTACGAAACTCCCAGTTTGATATTTTTTTCTAAAATCCATAATCCTTCTCGTAATTATGCTAAGGCACTGGTATTGTATTTTTTTATGTTAAAATTATTCAATGGGACTATAGGAGCACAAATTATCAGGAATAGGAATAGAAAAATAGGAATAGGAAGTGACATCTGGATGAAATAGTGTTGTTCAAGAACAAAATGAAAAAGTCGAGAATTAGGTCGTCTCTGAAGAGTCTATTCATTGAAAAATTCAGCGGAATGAGATAAAATGTGTACCTACATAATTTTACCGAGGTCAATGAAGAAGCCACAAAAACAACAAGACAGTTAAGGGACTGTATATTTTAGGAAGCTTAATGTAAAAAGCTTTGGAGTGAAAGTTTTGCAAGGTACGTATTAGCAGAATTACCCCCGACAAAGGTAAAGCACTGTTGATCCCCTGTTAATTCACTTTTTACTCTCTGAATCTACTTGATGGTGAATCTTGCTACATTAGCACAATCCCTGGACAAAATGGAGTGCTGTTGATCCGCTCATAACTTATCACGACGGGGTGTTACCCTCCATTCGAAGGACACTCACAAGCCTGCTCCCACATAAACCTCACCCAGCTTGGGTTGGGCCGGAATGACAGCATCACGAAGTCTTCACCTCGCTGGCCATTGCTTAACTTCGGCGATCTTACGAGAACCGGTGCATTCAACGCGCCATCGACGCTGGCAACTTTTTAATTTCTGAAGCTACTTGATGTCGAATCTTGGCAGAATCCCAAAACGAAGATGAAGGGACGGACTTATTAAGTATATTATTATAATTTATAATACACATCTATTGCAGGTTGTATATGTATACTTGGTCCATACCATTGACATGTGGTAATGTTCCAAGCATTTTTTTTTTTTTTTTTTTTTTTTTTTTTTTTAAGTGGGGTTTAACGTCGCTTTCAACTGCCATGGTCATATCACGACGGGGGTTTTACCCTCCATTCGCAGGAAACTCACAAACCTGCTACTCACATTGACCTCACCCAGCCTGAGTGGGGCCGGGAAAAGCCAGCGTCACGAGAATTAGAATTTGAATGGTCACCCATCCAAGTCTTAACCTCGCTGGATGTCGCTTAACTTCGGTGTTCTGAAGGGAACCGGTGTATTCAACATGCCATCGACGCTGGCTAAAAAGCATTTTTTTAATAGATCGATATAATATGGATTTACTAACATTTGTATGCACGCCCGTCAATTGTGACTATGCAATGTGCAATCAATTAATATTAAGCTCAGTGAAATGGTGGAGACGATGTTATTACCATTTTATATTCTGGCAGTAGTCGTATTTTGTCTGAATATTTTTACTCGCCAATTTAATACGCATGTAGTGTACCTAATTATAGTAGTGTTTTATTCATACTGTTTAAAATAATTACTGAAAACTGCATTGTAAAAAAGACATAATGAAAAAGGCTCAACTATTATTCATAAATCCAATATTAATGATATGTAAATATTATAACTTGCAATCAGCTCATGAATAATAACCAATAAAATAAAAGAAGAAACTTCAGAAATTTTGAGTCCCACAGATCGCACGGATAATTAAATTTCCAACAAAGGAGAGGAACCATATTTCAATTTCTGAAATGGAAAAATGAAACTTCAGACACTTGAAAGATCTCGTGGAATCTCAAGGGCGTGGGTAGTGGTGCTGCGGGAAAATTAATGTTTTTAATGCCATTTTTTCGAATGAGAGATAGATAATTGGTCGCATTATTTCTTCTTCTTATTTGACTACCGGGATCAAACGAGACAGTATTTTTCGCCAGTATCTTAGTTCCTGTGATCTAGTTCATAATAATTTAGTTTAATTGTAGCTATATTTTAGTAAATGCTATTTGCACAAAACTTTAAGGCCTATAAAAAGCATTGTTGAAAAAAAAAACGATGTAAATAAATTACTTCTATTCTAGATTATACTAGAGACAAAATACTTTGACCGTATAAAAATATGTGCAGTAAAGCACCATGCAGCTCAATAAGTAGGTACCTATTGTAAATTTAAAATATGTTTTTTAAGTTTAAGTTATCATCTTAGCGATCAAGCTACTGAGGTTAATGTAGGTTTGAAATGTCTATCGTTCTTGTTCATATTATAATCATTAAACTTTTTATTAAAAGAACATAAATATTTTCGATTAAATAATGGTAAAAATTAAAATACAAACTTGACAGTATAAATATAAACGGGAAAAAAATAAAGAAAAATATATACATTTATGTCCTAGCTAAAGGGCGGGGTTATTGCCCATGGCAATCTCTTCCACCCAACCCTTTCTAAGGTTCTAAGGACCATGAAGCTTACCTTAACAGAGATGCCTCAGTTGCAACATCCTCATGGAGATATAAGGAATAGTTTCTAATGAGAAGTTGAATTCCTGCTGCCACTGCCATGCTGCATGATCTTAACCCGAGTCGCACCTGCAGACAATGAACAATACAACAGTGATGGTGATTGGGCTGAATTTTGAAATATATGAAATTTGATTTGAACAAGTCCTTTCAACTGTCGAGAAAAAATAGATTAATTTGTGGTGGAGCGACCTCTTCCCAATTAAAGGCCTCGCTCAAAAAACAAGCTATATCTGCATTTTTCGAAATTGTTAGGGAATCGAAAAAAATCCGTTGTCACGTTGTCAAGCTATCTGTCATATGGTCCGTTTTAGACTTTTAGTACACTTACATTCTTACAACTATCAGAGAGCCAAAGGCTCTTCACCAATGAAGCAGCATATTTTTGTTACCCTGAAACCCTCAAAAACACGATTTCGAGAAAAATTTCAGATACTTCGTTTCTTCAGCACGGCTTAAATAGCGCAATATTACTAAGAGCTCCTTTACTTTTTGAATTATTTTGCATTATATTATATACTCTGGTAATGATGGTCCTTACTCATACGAGTAACTACTCACTTTTCCTCGCGAAGTATGAGAGGACTAAATACAGAGTAGAAAAGTTCTACCCAGACCTAGTGCGCTATACCACTCGGGCACGGTGACTACTTTTCAAGTTTCAATTCAATTTTTTTCAAATCCGACACGCACGATGTCTGATATATCTTTGGATTGGTATCATATAATATCTATAGGTTTAGATTTTCAAGTTATACATATTTATGCATTAGGGTTCAACTCAATTAATTTTCAAGTGGATCCTTTATTTATTTTCAAGAGCATTTTTTATTGAGGCAATTTCCTTGAGTTTTTTTCAAACTTGTAAAGAAAAACAATGTTTCATTCTCGACGTAATCAAGCTAAGGGATCGCGTCCCTTTCCCTCAGAGGGCTTAAATGAAAATGGACAATTTGTATCAACACGCTGTAAATTGTGTTTTATTGGACACTTCAAGGCGAATAAATCTCGGCCGGTCATCAGCCTGGGGGTGGGGGGGCGGGGCCCGAAATGTTTCATTTTGAAGCTTCACACAGCTTTTTTACAGCGGGAAGTTGTTGAAGTGCTTTAATTTCACGAGAGCTTTCTACTGTATTGTAACTATGTATGTATATTATATGTACACTGTTCATGTTCGTCCTTTGCTCGTCCATTCGAAATACATTTATCAAAACTGTAGAATGTTCGATTACTGTATAGTAGATATTCCTACATTTACGTAAGTGCTGTACCCTTCATAGCTATAATAATATAATTATGTACATGTCATAGTACCTTTGGTATGCACTATGCATGCATTTACAATATGTGAAAGTGTAATCTATGTGATTATGATGTACGCAAATTGTATGTACATTGTGCAATATAGTATGTACTTGTACATGTACAATTGTACGTAGTGCAATGCAGTGTATAATTGTACATAATGTACATGTACTACATTGTGTGTATTGTGACACCCCATACTTCTGTCTGATTGCATTATTTACTTCAACTCATTAATTGATGTATTTTTTCTGTTATTAATTACTGCCTGGAACGAGAGGTATCATTGCTGATTGGAAGACCCTTGTCATTTTGTCAATCAGCCTGTGCTGATTGGATTAATCCTCAGTCAGCAGTTTTATTAATTGTTCTCTACATGTGAGTTTTCACTCCGATCCCGTCACATTGGATTATTGTTAAACGAATTTTTTTGGCATTGGTGTAAGCAAGACCATTGTCGAACAATTAAGTGCCAAGCTAGATGGGTATCGGATTATTCTATTAGGTTTTAATTTTGTTACCAGGTTGACGTCACTTTTAAATGTTATTCCATTTATTAATCCGACCTTGGTAGCTTGATTGATAAGGCGGTGGACTTGTAACCTGGAGGTCGGTGGTTCAAGTCAAGGTTTCAGCGTAGATTTAGTAAAGCGAGTTTGAGTAGTTGTGATATCACGAAAGTGATTAACACAAATATGATAACTTATTCCATTTATTAAAGAAACTTTACACATAATAATAAAGTATAATCTCACTTTTATTAATCAAAGACATTTCATCTAACTCGTTCCCGAGAAGAAGCGTGCCTCTGAAATTATTTTCAAAGAATTTGTATTTTTTTCAAATACCTAATAATAAAAATAGCTATTATAGTTATTACTAGTTTCATTTCATGATGTTTTTATTTTGAATTATGATGGAAACCTTGTATGTGATTTTGTCCATGAACTCAACAAAGAATCTTTTTAATAATAATGGAACCTTATTTTAGACTGAGTTAAAAAAAAAAAACATAATATACAGAAGCCTCAAAAATTCAAATTGAGATTTTATCTAGATAAATAACTAGCAGAGGGTATGTATATGGAATGCGCTATGACGTTTTTCATAGAAATTTAATTGTAGTATAATAATGTAAAGAGTTATTATCTATGATGTTTTTTTTCTGAAATTGTAGTCTACGAACTGCTTTATTATTTTAGGGATTTTTTTTTTTTTTTTTTAAAGAGACTGTGAATTTTCAATTTTTTCATTGAAAGTAGAAGCCAGATATGAATTTTAAGAAATTTTAGTATCCGAGCCACTTGAAATTAATAAAAAAAAAAAAAAATCGAAAGGAAATTACCTACGAGAGGGTGAGAGAGAGAGAATTAATAATTATTGATAATGATGATGAAAAGTTTCTTAGCTTTAAAAGGAAATTAAAAAGAATATTAACCCACACACCTTCTGAGTTCAATCATTCAAATGTTCAGTTATATTCAGAAACAATGATTTCTAAATATGACTGACAACAGACATAATATTCTTATGTTTTTAAATTTTCAAAAATGATTTCAAAAGAGTATTTTTGACGGTCAATTCCTAATCAGCTCATGCAATAATATTATAGTGTGATAATATTATTGCAATAAATGCGTTCTTTTATTTGGACAAAATGTGAAATTACAGTTATGCCACTTAAAAAATGGATATAAAATTTAAATTTTTATAATAAAAAAAAAATGGCTAGAAATGAGAATTGTGACTTCCTACCGTTATGAACGGGTCAATATGAAATTATCTAATTGTGAATAAAAAATACAGCCAAATTAGAATTTCCTTAACTTCTATATTTTG